>PQWD01002870.1:13578-76418 GCA_019425675.1 Leucinodes orbonalis
AATGAGAATAATTCGTTTATTTGAACCAGAAAGAAAGAACATACTTATTGCTATTGACAAAGTTTTGGAAAATTATATACGACATATCTGTGCCATTAGTACCGGCTACCTTCCATTTTAAATATTTATAATTTTTTGTCTGTTTGCCTAAATGCTAATCATGTGTCTAAACATGCAAATGCTTAGTTTTTTTTTACTTCTATAGGCAGACATTTGACCGCCATCTCACCTGATGGTAAGTGATGATGCGGCCGAGGATTAATCATGCCTGCCTAGAAACAGCCTATTCACTCTTGCCTTGAAGACTGCCAGGTTGATTGAGTTGGATGATCGGGGAACACATAAGGAGGCAAAGAGTTCCATTCCTTTGTAGTATGCTTTAAGAACAAGACACCATAGCAGGTCCTGATTAGATGAATGAAGATGGATATTGATTATTGTTTGTATTGTATGTAGCCTGCGACTGGTCTGCGTCCAACGAGCTACTGGTGACAGCCGGCGTAGACGGCGTGCTATGCCTGTGGGACGTGCCTCGCCGGCGGAGGCTGCGGGCCGTGCCCGACCAGCTCGGGGCGCCCATGCTCTGCTGCGTCTTCCAGCCCGCCAACAATAATATGGTCATTGTATCCTTGCAACAATATCTACTCGAATGTAGCATGTGTGTAGACAATAGATTCATGTATTGTGTGTGGTGAGTTTCCACCCGTGCTACGTACGACCGCATATACAAGTACATTTAGGTATTTCACACAAACGACATGATTCAAACAATAATTATTAGAACATTTAGTTGACTTAAGTCATTTGTGGACTGGTGCCCATGTAGGTTCTAGGACCTGTATATGGGTCAGCAAATACGATGAGTTTATTATACTTTGTGAAAGAAAGAAAAAAAATTGTCTTTTCTATCATCATCATCAGCTCATTAAATGTCCTCACCGAGGGGCACGAGCCTACCCGTGTAGGATGTTAGGCCTTAGTCGTCCACGCGGGCCCAGTGCGGGTTGGACGACTTCACGCACAACCTTTGAATCTCTTCGCAGGCGTACACAGGTTTCCTCACGATGTTTTCCTTCACCGTAAGAGCGTCGGAAAACGTACATATATTTTTTGAAAATTCGAAAACACATTGGTACGTGGCAGGATTTGAACCTCAGCCCCTCCCGGTAGGAGGGCGACAGTCCACACCATTGAGCCACCGACGCTCTATGGTCTTTTCTATGTATAATATGTATGTTATTACAAAAAAAACATATTAGTAAGTTTATCAGTTTTTTAGTACCTGTAATACAAGCTTTATGCTTAAATTGGGGCTAGATTGCGTTGTGTGTATGTCAGTGGATATTCATTTATTTCCTTAATGTTTACTAAAGGCAGGAAATGCAAGGGGAATGGTTGAAGTGCTAAATGTATCCACTGGAATCTATCCAAGAGGTTGGTATTTTTTATTTCACTGTGATCTTGTGACATAGATGAATTTTTGATGTAATGGTCTGGATGTTTCTATGTATAATATGTATTCATTTTAGTACTTTAACTACAAGCTCCTTGCTTAATATGGGGCTAGATGGCGCTGTGTGAAAGTCAGTGGGTATTTATTTATTTATTACTAGCTGTTCCCCGCGGTATTACCCGCGTTTTAAGATTATATCCTCCCGTAGTAAAACATAAGCTTGCTACGGCTGCCGCATAGTAAACCATTGCTTTATTTTTCCAAAATAAAAGTATTGTCTAAAATAATAGTAGCCTATGCTTTTACTTATTACATCAGCTACCTGCCAGAAAAAGTCCCGTCAAAATCCATCAAGCCGTTTCAGAGATCCCGAAACAGACAGACAGACCGCCGGACGAATTGGCAAGAATTCTCGAAAAGGTTGTTTTGGTGTATGTATCGTGTATATATTCATATGCATGTAGTAAAAACAGTAATTTTAATATTACAAACAGACACTCCAATTTTGTTTATATGTAATAGATATTGTATAGACCACCCATTTGGTGTAGCAGTTGGGATGTCGGCTGCAACACCAAGGGTTCCGGTTTCGATCCCGGGCAGTACAAACATTTGTGTGCATGAACATGTCTGTTTGTATTTGTCTGGGGGTTTTCTATGTACAATATGTATGAAGATACAAAAAAAAGTATGTTTATCCGTTGTTTAGTACCCATAATACAGGCTTCGCGCTTAACTTGGGGCTAGATGGCGCAGTGTCAATGTCCGAAGATATTTATTTATTTATTGTATTATGTTAGGTGGTAGCAGTATTCTCGGCGGGCGCGTGCTGGCGATCGCGTGCGAGTCCAGCGGAAGGATGTTCTGGGCTGCCAACGATAAGGTATATCTCTACTGAGAACTGTCATCTATTTATGTTTGTTATTCCTCAAATAGATAGAGGTTGTCGCCTACACGCTCATAGAACTTTCAGAATCAGAATAAGAATTAATAATATAAATAATAAATATCCTCAGACATATACACAGCAGTGACCCAAACTAAGCGACTGACTTTATACCTATTTTTTTTTTATAAATATATAATCTCCTATCTTATATATATAATAAACATGTCTTCGCATATTAATATTTCTAAAGCACGGGAATCGAACTCGACACCTTCAATTTGACGTTAATACGCATACTTTTTTATAAATCATTTGTATTTCACTTGTAGTTTGTGTAAGAGCGTCGGTGGCTCAATTGTGTGGACTGTTGCCCTCCTACTGGGAGGACTGAGGTTGAAATCCCGCCACGTGCAAATGTGTTTTCGAATTATACTTATGTACGTTATTCGACGATCTTACGGTGAAGGAAAATAGCGTGAGGAAACCTGCGCACGCCTGCGAAATGGTTCAAAGGTTGTTCGTGAAGTCGTCCAACCCGTACTGGGCCCGCGTGGACGACTAAGGCCTAAAAACTCTATCCGTAATAGGCTCGTGCCCCTCGGTGGGGACGTTTTAGAAGCTGATGATGATGAAAGTTCATGTAATGTGGTGTTCAATAAATATAGTGATAATTTATTCGGAGCATGTTACCTACATGAACAACAACTTTTGCAACATAAACTTTTGCTACACGTCTCTCATCTAACATCTAGAAATATGATGGGGCGGGGGGGAAATATAGCGCTGCGTAGGACCGCTTTCTTGCGTCAGCTCAAGCTGAGTCATCCCCCTTTGCTCAGCCATCAAATTGCGATTTCTTTTTTGTATATGTATATTTATATGTTAATCATGTTTTGTATTTTTTTTTGTTATTCTATTGCAGTGGTTCCCAAACTTATTTTGTCTACTGCCAACTTTGAGAATAAATATTATTTGAGCGCCCCCATTTTTTCACCTATTTAAAAACCACTAGAACTTCAAATTGAATTAATTAATTATTGAATTAATCATTTTCTTTCTGGGTCTCTTACCGCCCCCATTGAGACCTGCAGCGCCAACAAGGGGGCGTTATCGCCCACTTTGGGAAAGACTGTTCTATTGTATGTAAAGTTGAGCAATAAAATGATTTTATTATTATTATTATAAACTAGCCCCATGTAATCTTGTGGCAATTTACAACTCATTATTATTTTATCTCTTGTATTTCGTAGTATTTTATTTTTGTGAATCACTTAACGGATACACATGCGTTGTGAAATAGTTCTAGTTAACGTTTCCATTTAACGATATTGAAGTGATTTAATAATAAATAGTATAAACGAGTATTCACAGAATAAACTTTACTCGTGATTAAATTAATATATTAATTTCCACTGAAATTCGCTTATGTATATACTTTTTTTTAATCATACGGTTGCACTGCCTGGGGATTGAACCCGGAACCGAATTATTGTAGCAGACGTCTCAACCATTACACCAATTAGTTTTCATGTTCGTTAAGGTGAAGTGATAGACAATTTTGATGCGTTGAATGTATATTCCCTACATAAAACTTCATGTACATACAAAGGTCTCTCCCATTTTGCGCCAGATATCACCTTATGTAAGTCGCAAGTCCATCAGGCCGGAAGGCGTCTACCTACGCTATGCTCAGCTGTAATAAGTGCCTTGGGCTGCAGCCCAGGGCCCCAAGGTAAATAGGGCCCCCAGACCCCGTTCAAAATAATATGCGATTGGGTTTCTCTCTTATTCTAAGGTGGCCTGGAAGAGATTGCTTCTACAGCAATAAGGTCGCCTTTTGCACAATTAATATTTGCGTAGATTTTTTAGTAATATACGTAGATTTTTTGTGAATTTGTATCATTAATATAATATCATAGTGTTTTGGCGTGACTATTAGTTGATCGGCCTCTCAGTAGTTTTAGACCAGGGCCCCACAAATTCACGATCCGCTCCTGCATTGACGCCTCCAGTCTTTATTCCAATTGACTGCTGGCAGGGCGTGATAATAAGCTACCGCATCGAGGGCGCCGGCGGCGTGAGCAAGCTGCGTCGGTTCTGCGTGGGCGGCGCCGTCACCTGCCTCAGCTGGAGCCCGTGGCTGGCGCGACACCCGGCACTGCTGGCCAGCGCCGCCGACCACTCGCTCTGCCTGTTCCGGTGAGTGACGTCACCGCCACACACCGCACGCTGCGTGACGTCACCTGCCTCAGCTGGAGCCCGTGGCTGGCGCGACACCCGGCACTGCTGGCCAGCGCCGCCGACCACTCGCTCTGCCTGTTCCGGTGAGTGACGTCACCGCCACACACCGCACGCTGCGTGACGTCACCTGCCTCAGCTGGAGCCCGTGGCTGGCGCGACACCCGGCATGCTGGCCAGCGCGCCGACCACTCGCTCTGCCTGTTCCGGTGAGTGACGTCACCGCCACACCGCACGCTGCGTGACGTCACCTGCCTCAGCTGGAGCCCGTGGCTGGCGCGACACCCGGCACTGCTGGCCAGCGCCGCGACCACTCGCTCTGCCTGTTCCTGAGTGACGTCACCGCCAACACCGCACGCTGCGTGACGTCACCTGCCTCAGCTGGAGCCCGTGGCTGGCGCGACACCCGGCACTGCTGGCCAGCGCCGCCGACCACTCGCTCTGCCTGTTCCGGTGAGTGACGTCACCGCCACACGCCGCACGCCGCGTGACGTCACCTGCCTCACTGCGATGGCGGAAACGTTACCCCTTCGGAATTACGAGTGGCAGTATAACTTACCATCGGCTGTATCGTATGCGTGTTTGTTGCTCACCAAGAAATATAATCTATGGTGTGTCAGTGGTGTGATATATCTAATTGCTTCGAGGTCTATCGCTAGATTTTAGATACGGAGGTCCTGGGTTCGATTGCCGCGAAGAGCCAGCAGATCCTGAAAGCCACGTGCGATTTTCCCAGATTGTTTAGAACTTTGCAGGCTGATAAAGATCCCGATACAGACCCAAGCAAACATACACACACACACCTAGTGACTGTTACACAGTTCTTGTAACTAATACGGCCAATATCAAGCACATTGTTTCTGTCGTTTTCAACGACTTCCAATAAAGACTTGCTATTTATGGTATTATCCAATTGCAGTATAGCGGACCGCGACAGAGGTTTGGTGCTGAAGAAGCGTTTCGCGACCGTCCACAGCGAGCACAGCGTGAAGTCGACGTTCTGTCCGATCATGTCGTTCCGGCGCGGCGTGGCACACACACACACACACACACATATACCCACACTCTAGTGGCTGTTACACACTTTTTGTAACTAATACGGCCAATATCAATTCGAAAATTCATGTTTTATGAATTTTATTAGTCTTCAAAGTTAGGTGGTCAAGTCTATTTTTAAAATACATTAATTGACAAAAAATGTTAAACCAAAGGATAACATACATTTTCAAAGCAACTTTTGGTATGAAACCATTTTAATAAACGCAACATTTATTTATATTTGTAGTACAAAATTAATTAACTATGCATACTAACTACTGACGAGTGACGTCATAAGTGGGTAGCAATTTGTATGAAGCGTTGTTGGAAAAGTCCATTAATGTGTTTTAATAATTGAAAACCTCTGTGAGTTTTGATGTTAACCGAGTAATTTTTTTACCAATGTTTCTGTTATAAGCGGTCCATCGATATCATGGCAGAAAAAAATTGTCTTCATTCCTATTGCAGTATAGCGGACCGCGACGGCAGTCTGGTGCTGAAGAAGCGTTTCGCGACCGTGCACAGCGAGCACAGCGTGAAGTCGACGTTCTGTCCGATCATGTCGTTCCGGCGCGGCGTGTGCGTCGTCACCGGCAGCGAGGACTCGTGCGTCTACTTCCTGGACATCGAGGGGCACGCGGAACAACCCGTTGTTAACAAACTACAGGGTAAGTTTCTCTCTTTTCAGCCAAAGGGAAATTCTCTAGGTCTCTCTCATTCCATGCAAGATATCCCGTACCTTCGCTTTATCAACCTATCACAGTTATAGTTCTCCCCTATTCTGTGTCAGATAGCCTCGTCCTCCAATTTTTCAACATATCGCACATATAGGTCTCCCCTCTTCTGCGCCAGATAGCCCGGTCTACCACTTTCTCAACGTATGTTTAACATACCAACCCGACGCAGCCGACGGCGACCTCCTTCATTGTTCACAGTTCCCAGAGTTAGTACTAATTATGCGCAAAATGCTCCTATCTCTCGATTGCTGCAAGCGTATAATGATTATTTTCAGGAAAGACATATATTCGCTTGCAGTTAGTATGCGCTGAAAGTTAAGGCATTTAAAATTTTAAAAAACCTAGAGGAAAAATAGAAATATTTTTAATCATTTTAATTAAATAAAATTAAATTTAAATGTAGGTATATTAAGTATGTAAGAGATTATATATATTATGTATGTTTATGTATTATATGCTAGGTATATAGTTTTTTGAAAAGTTATGTATAAGTTTAAATATTTATTTATTTTTATTTACATATATTATATCGTATCCAAATTAAAAATAATAGTATAAATATCCTAATGTATTGTATGTAAAATCAAAGGATCTAAATTATTGTTTTGTGACACGTCTTGTGCAAATGGTATTGTAAAGGGAAACCTATTATTAGCTAAAATAAAAAAATATCGCAGAGATCTCCCCTATTCAGCGCCATATAGCCCGGTCCTTATTCGACGCCAGATATCCCGGTCCTCCGCTTTTTCAACCTATCGCAGATATATGTTTCCCTTTTCTCATACAGTCTTCATCAGCGAACTATAGCTAGTCATCAGTTCATCGGTCCGGGCGTTCTAAGCGATACTTGCAAAGACGCGGCCTCTACTCGTGAACTCGTGTGCTCCACCTGCCATTGTCCTGCGATGTACGTGAACAGCCTAACGCTATATTACTTGCTGATCCGTTAAGAAGGTATTTAATCTTATAAAAGGGTCACGTGATTAATGTCTCACTTGAAAAAAATGTTAACGGGATCAGGTGTATTTACGAACCATTGGTAGCTGACATTTTAATATAAATATCCACCAACATTCACACAGCGCGATCTAGCCCCAAGTTAATCGTGAAGCCTGTATTATGGGTACTAAACAACGGATAAACATACTTATATACATTTTTTTGTAAATACATACATATTATACATAGAACCACCACATTCATGCACACAAATGTTTGTAATGCTCGGGAATCGAACCCGGAACCCTTGGTGTCGCAGCCGACGTCTCAACCGCAATACCAAATGGGTCGTCAACATCCATAAGTGTTGTTTCAAAGAATATTAAAATTTATTTATTTTATAATATCAATATATTTCCGATAATGTTGATATAATGGAATGGTGGCCTTAAAGAAAAATACCTGCTTTTATAACTCCGGAGTTCAGGCTTCGTCCACTAAGTACACAGGGCGTAGGATTCACCTCACTGCGCGAATACCGAATGAGCTTTAGGTACAATTTACATCTTAAAAAAATACCGAAAATAGGTAGTGTACATATCAGTTAAATTCTTCTTTTGATTTTGCGTAATAAAATATTAGATTACGATTGTATGTGATTGGATGGCGACCATTTGGGAAGATTTTTAAAAATTATATCATTGAAGCGTACACAGATTCCCCAAACGATTTCAAAATTAAGTACTTTTCAGTATCTAAATTTTTATATAGAATATCATCAAATTTAAAATAGAAGCTTGTATTGTTTTAATGGTAAGTATCTAATTGTCCTTGTATTGTGGTATAATGACGTCGCATACTGCGCAGTGAAAATATAACTTTTGCGAAAACAGTTCATAAAATAAATTCAAAGAAACATTATCGATAAAAAGGTTAGCGCGCATGATAGTTCTGGAATAATAATAGTTGTGAGAATATTGATAATTATACATTTTAATGATAATTGAAATATAGCAACGACTGATATGCTTCTGGTGAATCGTAACTAATGTCAAGGCTAAAATAGATAAGTCATTCAGGGAATCTTTTATCTCATTGTTTTTGTTTATATTATTTGCTATCATTGGTAGTTTTGGTGAAAATGCACAAATTTTTATTAGTTACATTATCGCATGACCAGCCTTGGCCTAACCTGGGTGAAAGAGAAAAAGCTTTTCCTTATTCCCTCATCATCAGCTCATTAAACGTCCCCACCGAGGGGCACAAGCCTACCCGTATAGGGTGATTAAGCCTCAGTCATCCACGCGGGCCCAGTGCGAGTTGTACTTATTCCCTAGTTTGTTATAATTTATACTTAGGTAGGTATGATATCGTAGATAACGAAGTTGTGATTTGCATTATCGGCGTGGAATACCTATCTGTATAAACGTATCTATATTTGAAATTGTCTATAGATGTGGTGTTTTAGATAATTAAGAAGATAACATAAAACGTGTTTGAATAGGGTAGTCAACATGTAATATATGGGATTAATATAATATGAGTAATAAATTCAATTAATGTTGGCATAACAGAAATTTTAAGTGAAGTACATATGTCAAATATATTATTAAATTTTCGGTTAGAAGTAATTCGAAAAATCAACTTGTAACTGCTTCATAAAGTTGTGGACGGCAGTATAGTTTAAACACCTTTTTATTAATGGTATTTTATACGAGGTATTATATATACACTTTTCTCGATTTACTATTTATACTAAGTTTTATAAATTCCTTACGATTACTTAAGATAATAAGTGTACATTATTAATAATATTAAATGTAATTACGTCGAATGAGAGTACATATTGGTTGGTTTACCTTAATACCCATACATTGTAATTTTATAGCGCAGCAGCCATTCCATATTACGGAGAAATGTGTTCATACTAGGCAATAGTAAAACATTATCGATCTTATGTTATCATATCAGGTTACACGAGGTCTTTTAGACCTTAGATGCCCTGAAATCTTTGAAATCGTAAACAGACGTCTTCCTTGTTTCGTTGTTAATTGCCTAGAACACGTGTATAATTAACGGTTTGATTGACATGCGAACACTTCTTTTTCCTTTTGAAAACTACCTTTGGTAAACAAAAAGTGACTCGGTAGTAAAAAAAAAATTATATTTTACAGAATTATATTGTTTTCAATCTAAATAATTTTATTAAGTAAATCAAAATCAAATTATACATTTTATTTATATCATAACAACAATATTGATCAAAATAAAAACTACGAAATTGTGATGCAGCTTAAAATATTATAGAAAAAAATATACATAAAATGTATTGTTTCAGGGCACGCGTCGCCGGTGTTGGGCGTCAGCTTCAGTTACGACGAAAGCCTGCTGGCCACCAGCGACGTCTCGGGGCTCGTCATCATCTGGCGCAGGAGTTGACTACTCCACAAAATGGACGTTGATTAGACAAAATGAAATGTCAAATCATGTAAATTATTCGACAGAAAAATCATGTAAAGTACTCGAAGCCAATTGGTTTTTAATAAATAAACATATTTGGTGGAAACTCAAAATTTAAATAATTCGTAACAACACCATACTTTTAATTTTAAATATTCTAAATAATTTTTTTTTAAAAGATTAAAAAAAATATTTATAATATTTTTATTTGCACTTGTGCTATATCGTATCTTGTATAGAGTTGAGCAGAAGCTAGATGTATGATGATGATGTTATCGTTAATAAATCGACTATACAACTCAGAGATTTTTTAATTCAGAGCAGTATGTATTTCCCAAGCGTTAACATATTCTACCAACAATTCACCGCCTTAATCGATATATCAGTTCAATTAAATATTTCTATAAGATATTGCATAATCTTTGTGTTATATTTTAAAGCCAGATAATATTATAAACAGTTCTAGTGACATTTATTTAAATATAAACCCAAATTTATCCGCTCATTGGTGTGGGCTGTTGCCTTATGATCGGTTGCAGGTTAAACCCGCCACGTACCAATGTGTTTTCGAATTTATTTGTATGTTTATACGACGCTATTACGGTGAAGGAAAACATCGTGAGGAAACCTGCCACCGAAGAGATCAGGTTATGCGTGAAGTCGGCCAATCCACTCGCGTAGACAACTTAAGTCTATTCACCCTATACGGGTACGCTCGTCCCCTCGCTGGGGACGTATAAAGAACTGAGGATAATGAAACACTATTAGGAACTTTCACATATAAATTATGACTGATATATTATGACCATCGTTACTATTGATAATATTGAAGCCCGATAGCAAAAACAAAATGAATAAAAAAACGTCAAAGCTATCAAAAGCTTTATAATATTTTTCTCGTTTCCAAATATACAAAACTGTTCATAGTTTGAACTCGAAAAAATTATCAGTGTGATCACCGTCAGCTTGGAAAAGAAAAATCATCGATAGATTGTACTGTTGTTCATACTGGTATACGTAATATGGCTAATGGTTAAAATTGAGATAACTACGGTTCAATGACTGGGTCTTGAAATCGTAAGAACTATTTCATATTATTACAAATCTGGGTAAAATATAATGATGTGCTTACTCTCAGCTCGAAAACTCATGTTTTATGAATTTTATTAGTCTTCAAAGTTAGATGGGCAAGTCCATTTTTAAAGTACATTAATTGTCAAAAATTTGTTAACAAAAGGATAACACATACAATTTAAAGCAACTTTTGCTATGAAACCGTTTTAGTAAACGCAACATTTAATATAGTTGTAGTACAAAATTCACAAACTATGCGTACTAATTACTGATGCGTGACGTCATAACTAGGTAGCCATTTGTATGAAGCGTTTTTGGGAAAGTCCATTAATGTTTTTAGAATTAGAAAATCTCTGTGAGTTTTAATGTTAACGGAGTAATTTTTTACTAATGTTTCTATTATTATGCGGTCCATCAATATAACAGAAAAAAAATGTCATCATCCCTATTGTCTTTTTTTCCACTTTAATAAACGAAACAATTTAATTTTGCCGACTTTAATTAGAGACCAAAGTGGACTCTAATATAATAGTGGTAAATAAATATTATTTAAACAATGATTTTTTTCTTTTGGTCAGAAAGTAGTCAAAACAGAAGAAAATGCAACTCGTGTAACTGTAACTTAAAAATTAAGAAATAAAAGGCTTCCCTGGAGTCATAAGTTTTATTCATAATTTTATTTTTTCGTAGAAATACTTTAAAAGACTCGACAAAGTCACAATATGAAATGACTTCCAATGCGTTCACATTCACTAAATACTGCTGACAGCTCATACAAATCAATAACAACTTACAAACAATAAATATCATAATTATTGGACAATTCATTAATTCCATTTTTTGTAAATAGTAAGCAACAAATCTGTTAAGGTGGAAAAAATCCAAATCACAATGTAACTTCAAAATAAATTCATTATCATAAACGATGAGACCATAATTACATGCAAGGGAAATAATGGATACCTAAAACTGTTGATATCGGGCGCCGAGCGCATCTACCTAACAAAATGAACACCTATCACCTATTTACAACTGTACATTAACGAAAACTTTCTAAAACTGTAAAAAATAAGGTTGAGAACAATAAACATGTAGTAATCAATACAATTAATAAATTTTCATATTCAATTTTTTTTTTCAATAACATTAAATTATATTTACAGCAGTAACTAAATAACTAAAACGCAATGATATGGAAATGAGAAGAATTGCACATCAGGTTCACACTTGGACGTATTGCATACTATATTGATGACATAATTTAGTGGCACGTACTTAGGAGTACAGTCGCCGACACTGACCCATGAGGATTACAATGTTTTGTAAAATGTTATATGGAGCGATTTTGGGATATTTCTGGATTAAAAAGTTATTTATAGAAAAGTGAAGAACAAGAAATCCTTCAATTACCGACAACTCCCCAAGCGCATGTGTCGCCGAGTGTACGTTAACACGCAATGTCGACTGTCACCACATATCGATACATCTAACTCTACAACTTACCTAATATAAACTTTTACTTAACTAAGAATTGGCTTTTCAACCTCAAAACTTTTATAGACCGAAACATTTCTTTTTGATAGTATTTTTCATAGCTCGAGGTCCTAATGATGGAAGATGCAAACTCGCTTGTGCGTAGAACTAGTTATAAATAACATAATTTAGACATCGAATTTCATTTCGCCCGGACGCATGCTTCTTCATCCGTATATGCGTTACGAGAAATCATCCGGTATCGGAACCCCTGAAGAATAGGCTTATCAAAATTAAATACAAAATTATGGAAAACTTTCATGTCCTGAAGCAGGCTCTGTATACTTCGAGAATCAGTTCTCTCATTCTTGGGCAGAAGCATGCGTGCGAGCGATCTAGTATATCCTAATCCACTACGACATTACGAAATAAGAGTAAAAAGTTAACGTATTAAAATTCTAGCTTGTTTTAACGTGGGCGGTTACTATGGCTCCATTGAATAGGCCAGATTCCCTCAACAGTGTCACCGCAATTTTGCATTATCTAGTTGCACGACCAGTATCACCACAAACTCCCTATTTTAATGGGATAAAATATTACTAGTTTATGGCAACATTGCTCATTTTGTATCATTTAAAATTACTATGTCTTAAAACGGGAGTATAAATGTATCAAAGCACTTAGTCCGTAGTATAATAGTGGCAATAAAAGTGATACACCTTTCACTTGTATAACGCTCACGACATTTAAATTTGTACCATGTTATGTAATCATAGTGATCACTGGTGCCGTTAATTCTATTATTTTTAGTAAATAACTTATTGATTGGCTGGTTGAGTATTGAATAAGATATTTTGCGAAGGTGATTGTTTATTTCGAATAGACAAGGAAATTAGTTTATTATTTTTTGGGATGAAAAGTGACACATTTGCCAATACAGCATGAGATCTAAGGAAATGGTTAATTTGATCTAGTGAAATAAGAGGTGATTAGTTATTCTTGAAGACAATCCTGAAATGTTATTCGATATGTATATCAAAGTGTGGGGTTTATTGTAGTAAAATTAAAAAAGTATGTAAATAATACCACGTCGCCGGTAATACTATACGTTTGCTATCGCCACGACGGGAGCGTACACTTAATCTTCTACACGTTACAATATTACACTTTGTTGACATGGAATAGAGTATATTTTTGCATACGACTCGACTCCATTTGTAGTCCGTAGTAACTTGTATTCAGAACACGTTCAAAGGGGACCCGTGATTACCCATATTGACTCTGGGTTTTGAATTCCGAGGACCTGATTTTGGTCCTTTCTTAAAACCATAGACAGATTACTCTCCCACGACTATTCTGTGTGGGAAGCCTGCTCCCTGCACGTTAAAGGCTAATAGACGATTTGTTTAAATATTTGAAAACAGCTTGCACTGATGGCAGTCGCCTATTTTAAAATCTTAGCCTAGGCAGTGATATTCCTATTGGTTAACCTGTCCCTGTCCGAGGCTGGATCGGTCCGCTCCAGTGTCGCCTTGGAGCTGCTCTCAATACCGAGTCGTCATCCCGCTATCCGCATCAGCGTCAGGCTTCGCCGGGGACGGTTCGGCCAATAGTAAAGCTGGAGCGGGCGCTGTAACCGGAGACCCTTTGCCGAAGGTCGCGAATGTTGGCGCCGGTGTTGGCGCTGGGCTTGGTGGAGCTGACGGTCTTCTCGGTGGTTCTAGTACAAAGTTGAACACCCTCGAGTGTTTCGGGTCTCGCGGGCTCGGTGGGAGATCTATGCTTGAGGGTCGCGGTGTGTCGCAGGCCTCCGAGCGCGTCCGTAGGACTGGGGGTGACCGAGTCGGAGCCCGACCAGCATTTCTGGCGGTAGTCGTCGTCGGCGGTGGCGGAACTGGGTGTTATATCCTCGACTCCGGAGTCGGGTGTGGTGAGGTCTAGCGCGGTGTGGGGGGTGGAGGCCGGCCGCCTTCTCCGCCCTCGCCCGCCTTGGCGTACATGCCCGGGAAGAACTGGCTGCTGGTGGACATGATGCCGAGGCTCTCGAACGGCCGCGTTGAAGACGATATGAAGAAGTCCTCGTCGTAATCTGAGGGTAGACGGTTAATTTTAGAATTTTGACAGCGCTTCAGAAACAATTTGACGGTGACTGAAATACGATTCGATGTATGGAATAGAACCGAATTCTAAGACCGAACAAAAAACACAACAAATGAATGATATAAAATAATCTCTTCTATTACGGCAAGACACCGATTAAGAATATATGTTTATGATTATAGATTATTATGGTAATTAAAAAGGCAAATTAAAATATAAATACAATACTATAATAAAAGAAGCTTTTAGTATTGAAAAATTGTGTAATAACACAAGGTTAAATAAATGCTCTTCTTTTAATGTGGAATAAACATACCGTAAGCAATACCGGATCGCAGCGGATAGAGGTCGAGCGGACTGGGCGCGCCGAATAACTGCCCATAGCCAAGCTCCGCCTCTTCCGCGCTGCTGGGGTCCCAATCTAAATACATGGATATAACGTTATTTTAACCCATGAAACGCCGTTAATACAGACACAATTGAAAACGTATTGTGTCTGGCGCCTCTTTATTTATGATGGGCTTGCCCTTGAGCACACACTATCCTGGTGGAAGAGACGTGCTCTAAGATGGAGTGAGATTGCCCTGAAAAAGCTATTACTCGTGTTTTGAATGCCACAGGGTTGTATGTGGCCGGAAAAAAAGAAAAGCAGGCAGATGATTCATTCATTTCCGCCTTAAGGCGATATTGGCGGTAAAAGGATTAAAGATATTTTATTTAATAGATTTTCTACCGTAAATTGAGGCATATTTGTCTAACCTTACTATATGTATGGGTTGAGAGCTGTTCGAGTTGAAACATCTTTATATTCTTTTCAATTTTCTTCAATTTTATATTGAATACATACGTCATACGTTTTCAGCAGAATCCATTCTTCGAACAGGTGTCCGGACCATTCGAACCCGTCAAACTAGCCTTTTATTTTTTAATTTCAAGAAGAAGAAAAAGAAATAGAATACAAATATTACAGGCTTCACAAATGTCTCACATATCAAATGTTTTTATTATTAAAATATGATTTCAATATTTTTTTGTCAACCATATCAGTAAAAAGATCACACTAAGGAAGAGAAATCAGAGAATTCGGTTTTTGCACGAACAGTGCATGCAAACTCGTTGTCACAGTTTTCACTTAACCCAGTTAACTCATTGAACGCCAAAATTATACGCGTTATTAGCGGTCAAAGGGTTACACAATGCATTTTCATACTTTTAAAACAAAAGTTTGTGAATCGATCACCATATCAAATACAATTAATTTCAAATTAATGTTTGATTTGGTGAAAAGATCTCAAATATGTGAGATTTTATTATATAAATCGTGATTTTCACCGGAATATGTGGACAGGTCGGGCATGTAGGCAGCCGGCGAGTGCACGTCGACGGCGACCTCGCGCGGGTACTCGTACACGCAGTGGTACTTCTGCCGCTTGAACACCACGCGCTTCTTACTGTCCTGTAAACACACATTGTACTTGCACCCAAACAATATGAGGGATTATAGACAGGCCCGATAAGTACACGATTTGACATATTCCAGATGACGAAATCATGAAGATGTTTAAATCAATGATGTAAAAAGTATGGATTCGTGATATGCTCAAAAAACTAACGAAAAAAGTGTACCGAATGCAGCGACAGCTCACATACAAATATTTCGAATGAGCGTACATTTACCTAAACCTTTGTTTAGCCTACAACTGTATTCTCTCTGGCGGTTCGTTTTTGAGGAACGGATGGCGTATCTACCTTTCTATATACAGAATTTTATTGTTTAAAATATAATATTTTAGGTTTTGAACTTAGATAAAGAATTCTGCTCATCCGTCATTTGGGCGAAATTTTCATTAAAAATCACGTCGCAACATGTCATAGTGACATTGTAGTATGCTCGTGATTTAAAAAGGACATATATTTTTATTTACTACATTACATTATTCGGTAATGTAGTAAATAAAAATATATGTCGTGATTTTGATTTTGTACCCTTTTAATGACGCCTTAAGGACAAAATTTAAAAAATATATATATGTCATAAATATGACATGTGTCAAATAGTTCGGATTTATTTTCATTTTGAAAGACCAGCAACGCATTTCAGTGCCCTCTGGTATTGCAAATGTACATGGGCGGCGGTGACATTTACCATCAGATGAGCCGTTTGCTCGTTTGCCTGCTATAACATAAAAAAAATTTCTTCGTGACTGTGTATCTAGTTAGTTTATTGTTCATCGAAGGTTTTGAAGAACCGTTTACCGAGAATTTATGTAGCTGACGTATTGGTGTAAATTTGCATTAGGCAGCCAAATGTTTTTGAGTGTGATCGTGCTAGTTTATTAACTCAGATGCCCAATCTCACTCATATAGGTAAACATCATCATCAGCTCATTAAACGTCCCCACCGAGGGGCACGAGCCTACCCGTATAGGGTGATAAGGCCATAGTCGTCCACGCGGGCCCAGTGCGGATTGGACGACTTCCACACACAACCTTTGAATCTCTTCGCAGGCGTGCATGAAGGTTTCCTCACGATGTTTTCCTTCACCGTAAGAGCATCGGATAACGTACATATATTTTCGAAAATTCGAAAACACATTGGTACGTGTCGGGATTTGAACCTCAGCCCTCCCGGTAGGAAGGCGACAGTCCACACCATTGAGCCACCGACGCTCTTCATATAGATAAACATGTGTACAACATACCGGTGTAGCGTCGAGGCTCCTGAGCGAGGACTTGGCGGGCGCCGCGCGGCAGTCCCACGACGACGGCACGAACTCCACCTCGTCCCCCTCCGACCCCGAACCCGAGTCCCCCGACGCCGACGCCGCGTCGTTCGCCCCTCCCTCCGTACCACCTCCACACTGCCCGTTCTCACGTTGCTATTGTAATACTATACTTTAATGTGTGCACAGTAGTCGGAAAATAATTCAATGTATGCTTATTTATAGGAAACGCATGCGTTTGTGCAAACTAATGAGAAGCTAAGCGTACAGAGGTTGCAACAAAAATTATATATTTGCTCGTTTGTGAGTTTCACATGTTTTTGTTTAAAATTCGGGTATACACTTAAAATATTGGATAATATTGTTGAAAATCCTATTCGAATTATATGTATGATAAATAACACTAGTTAATCACAATATTGTTAAAGCCTAGAGTCCCCAAGGCAGACACTTTACTGATTTTAAAGCATGTGTCGTAGTCGTGAAACAAGCATGCTTATGTGAAATCTAACAAAAAGCTTAGTGTACGGAGATTGCTACAAAAATATTTATTTGCTCGTTTGTGTTATACGTGTGGTTTTGTTTATGTAATTGATTCTTATACTTTTTGACACTCTTTCTATTTATACAATAAATATTATTGAAAGTAATTTCAGATTATAATGTGCGAAATATAGCACTAGTAAATTAAAGTAATTTTAATATAATATATACAAGGTAGGTGAAAGATAAAATATTCCTTAAGAATATTATGAATAATATATGATAATGAAGAAAGGCAACACATCAGCCAAACTCAGTTTAAAAGCTTGATTTAGGACTTATTAAAAACAAAATACCTTTAAGCATACAAATCGCATTTTAAAAGATGAAGATAATGATAAAAATAAATTATAAATTGGGTCTTAAAATTCAATGATTTGATGAATTGCTTTTAAGTGTAAACAAAACTTGCATATGACAGCTCGTTCAAATAGCATTCCTCTATAGAAATATAATGCACATTAGCTTAACGTAATAAACCGCTATTATCACTTCGGGATATGTATAAATACTTATTCATACAAGGCACTTGTAGTACAAACTTGCACGACTTATTACAATATGATCGACTAACATCAACATGTGAAACTCGCAACGATGTAATGATGAACACAAACGGTATGATATATATGAACACTGCAGTACTCACATGTTGGAAGTGCGTGGAGGGAACGAGCGGGGTCTCGCGGCCGACGCCGTCCTACCGCACAGCGACACACGCATGCACACACACCGTTACCAGTACCACGCATTTATACACATGTACAGTTACACGCGATCCACACATTGCCTCATATTCACTTAATTGCTCTAATCACTTAATCTACTGTGGCATATCGGAACAATAGAATATCTATTGTTAGATATTTAAAGATGCTTCAACTTGCAACTTTACAAACTCAAGCTAATTACTTGAGTTTGTAAAACATTTCGCTTGACCATAGATAATGTGTTTATTTTATTGCTTGTACTTGACGAACCTAGTTGACATTTTTAATTTTTATATAAACAGTTTTTGGGTGGTATGATTTTATAGGCAAACTGTGTAAATATATTTATACTATGGTTTTTATAAGGAAAAAATATTAGTATAATAATCATAAAATAAATAAACATGTTCTGTCGAGCAGTAGGTATGATAATCCAAAAATCATGTATAAGTTTCTTGGTAGATATAATGCTATTATTCCCTAAGAAGAAACTAATTTAGTTTGGTTCAACTGCTAATAGATTAGGAGCAGTCCACGAATCGAATTACCGTTTATAATTTATTAACGGTAAATAATATTATTTTTCATACGAAAAAAACCTTAATTATGTCATCTTCTTTTCAAAGCAATTTTTTTTTCATTAACCCTTTGCCTGCCATGTAACCAGACTTAGAAATTATATTGCTTGTCGCCACCAGGGCGACGCGACATTCAATGTGTTTAACAAAAAATACTAACATGACTTTGAATATCAGGCAATGTATTCGGCGTTAAAATTAAATTCTACTCTTTACGTAGCTGTACATATTTATAAATACATATTATAATACTGCATATAAGGGAATCAAGTATTTTTGTAGGTATATGAAGCGAGGGAGTAAACACGGTCACATTTGACTATGTTTCACTAGTCTGTAACCTTATTTGCTATGATTTCACACACAAACATTGCTTATATGAGTTCTGAACCCGCCTGGCGCGTTTATAAGTGACAATGTAGGTATGTATAAATAAATGTGCTTCTTTATATTTTTTTTGTAAAAAATCATAGTAAAATAAGATTACAGAATTAGCAAATTACGGGGAGAGTATCTATTTCAGAGTCACTAATAAAAGCGGATAGATATCGCCTACAGAAACTCCACACCACATAGTTAAATAAAAAGTTGATCAGAGTACAAAAACTTTTGCTTACCCAGAATGTGAGCTTTATAATAATTATTGTTTGCCCTAATTAATTATATATAAATTATAATGGTGGATAATTTAATATTTCGGCCCAGTTTTAAGAGGAAACAGGCTATTCCTGTAATACTGAGTATAAGCATAAACTTTTGACAACATTGTAATTTTAATTTAGCATATTGGGCATAGTTATGAATAAAGTAGAATTATTTATTATATTATTTTGTTGAAGAGTCTGTGGAACAGCCTCTAAGTCCTAAACTCCAGGGAATTCGAACCTCGGACCTAACGGACTTATATAATTTGCCATTTCATCATTTATCTTACCATAGACTTTCATTGTGATGGTCTTTTGGTGTATAAAGTTAGTTTTCCGTTACCCTACCTGTATTAAAATATGAATAGTTAGTTTCAAAGCAAAAACACAGTAATGCTGTATAGTATATATATTATAATCACGTTTTTAGTTACATTTCATAAAGTGAACGAGGTATGATTCATTTGTGCGAACGGAAACCCCCCTGTATATATTTACATTCCCTTGTCAGCGTTACATCTGCCACTGACCTTCCATATGAACTCGCCACTTGACGAGTTAGTAGAGTGCGAGTCACTATCGCTGTCCCACTCTTTCAGTATGTCGGCTGCGGCGTCAGTCTTGCAGTCTCGCTCGCACTCGGGCGACGTCGCTTCCGTCGGCGACTCTTGACTGAACGACGTGCTCATTATTTCTGCGGCGGGACCTATAATTTTATAAATTGTAGATTTTTAAAGATAAAAAAATATATGATCTATGTATGTACATTATATATATTTTGTAAATTTTACTATTACTTGGGATAACTTTATTCTCGTGCAAAGTTATTCTATTTTATATTCTAAGTTTTTTGTATTATGGTAAGAGACAGAAATCTAAGCCACATGCATACTATTTAAAAATGTTAGTAACTATCATTCTCATTATTATAAGTATGATTGCACTCTATGTTAAAATTAAAATAATGTAAAAATGTTGCTGAAAATTAACAGTTAGTTCCAGTAGAAGTGTGACGAGTGAACAATGGATATTGAGTGTCAGGGATCCTTTGAAGTTACTATGTAGTACTAATTATATACAAACAAAAAATCACTCATAAATAACTTGTCAGACTCACCAGTAAATCTAATATCACTTAGTAGAGGAAAATATGCGTCCAGCTGGCAAAATTTCTTTTCATTCTGCAAGAAATTCTCCGTGACCGACGTTAGTTTCTCCTCATCCGTTCCTATGACACCATTCGTTTTCACATCTTCCTGCGTTGTTTTGTCCTCCGCTGTACTATGAGATGAATCCTCCTTTGAAATTTCGGGAATTTCCTTTGCCGGACATTGTTGGACTTTACTGGTAGGGTCGACGCACATCGGCGTCTCTATTTCGTCAACTTGACCATTTGTTTCTTCAACACAATCGTCGGGTTTGCAATCTCCGTCGTCGACGTTGCTTTCAATAAGTTCCAAACGTTTCGTGCAAAAATTGAACGGGCAAACTTTTCACTCTTACCATTGCATTTGACCTTTTCGTGTTTAAGTTGGACGACTTCGGACTTCGAAGGCATTGGTTCTATAACGTTCGGTAGCGCGACCTCTGGTGATATAATTAAACTTTCGCTGGAATCCTCCTTTGGTGATTTTTGTTCGAGCGTGGCATGAAAATCATTCGGTTTTGGCATTTTTTTTTCACAATCATCGTCGCCATCCTCCTTATCAATCCCGTTAAGCTGAACTATATCCTTTTCAACACTTCGGTCCTGCACGTTTCCCTTAATTACATATCTCGTTTCGTGTGAATCGTACGTATGGTTCAGATCTAAAAACATCGCATCAGTATGAGAGTCATACGTCCTGTTTGGACTCTCTTTAATTACATCTCTCTCAGTTATTATAATGGAATGAGGCTGCTCAGTCTCATCTTCCACGTCTAAATCAATATAGAAGTTTTTCGGCGTAACAATCTTACCTATATCTTGAGATTCTATTAAATTCGTATCATTAGGCGGACTTACATCTAGAGATTTGCTCGGTTCGCAATTGTTCACTCGGCTTTCATTTTGACTAGTCTGTTCTTGGTATACACTAGTAGAATTACCTATCACCATATCACAAAATCGTCTTTCGCTATTCAGCAAGGAGGCGCTCGCATCGATGACAGAGGAGAGATCCTGCGGGCGATTCCGCACAGAGTTCTCGAAGTTTCTAAACTCGTCTGAGCTGATGCCGCTTTCCATACTCTGACTAGACTTGTCCGTAGACTGCACGTCTTGAGGTTTCGTTATCGCGGAATTTTCGAAATCGGAATAGTTAATCGTTGGCGTGTGATCTGTAACAGCGAGGCTGTCTCTGTTGCTATTCTACTTAGCGTTTTGCTGTCTCCCTCTAACAGTATTTCGGTGTCTTGTTGGCTGCTGCCCTCGTTGGTCGGCGATATGTCCTGTGGTCTCACTTCGGCGGACTGGAGGAACGTTTGGAAGTTTGGCAAACTTGTTACGGGAACTCGGGCGTCCTTGTGTTAGTGTCGGGTAGCTGCATAGATATTGCCTCCACATTTTCACCACAGCAGTGTCAGTCAATGGCGTACTCGTAACAGACGGGGCCATATTCTTATACTGGCAGTTTGGGCTCTCCGTGATTTCTATGAGTATATTTTGGTTCTCCGGTTCTCCAATCTTGGCTGGTATCGAGCAAATTGTCATGGAGGCAGGATATTCAACGCTGTCCATTTTTTTGAGACATGGCGCTGTCGTTTGTGGACTCTCATTGAGCCCACAATCTTTCTCTTCGGAGAACTTCGGAGGGGTGATGTTTATTTCATCAGTAATGGGCGATCTGCGAACCATCTCCGGCTGCTGCAGTTTCCAAACGTCGTCAAAGCCCGATGCGATTCTGTGGTCAGTTTGAATACGAGGGCATACCCGACATGAGGGTACCGTAAGCCAGATCTTTAGTTTGAGTATTTTTTGTGGAATCAACGTCTGATTTTGTGAGTGCCGAGCTAGCTGCAGCGGTTTCATTCCGTGCTTTGGTATACGTGTAGTTATCGTTCGCGGTTATAGAGTCGGGTGAGAAGGTCTCGCACGCTTCCGACTTGCTATCGTGGACAATGTACGTGGAGCAGTGACTGAGTTCTTTGTCGTCGTCATTATGCGTTAATGTATTACTGCTTTCACTGTTCTCGTCTTCCCTTTGGGCATCAAAGTCTAGAGGGAGGTCGGGGTCCATTGCGAGATCGTCGAAGTTCTCTTCGACATTGTACAGTGTATCGTTGGAGCACCAGGAGTCGATGCTGGTTGCTTTCGACAGACAGTGCGTTTCTGAGGGTTTGGAAGACTTTGCGTCAGTGGGTACTGTGGTTTTGGACAGAGTGGTGACGCCATCTGTATTGTCGGGGCCGAAGTTTCCGTGGTGGGGCTGAGGATGCATGGCGAAACTTGCGATATCCTTTCATACTTGGACTCCTTCTCGTCGTCGTGCTTATTGTATGTTCTGTCGTCGATCGGTGACTCGTTCAGCTGTTTCTTGTACGGACTACCGTTTAAGCTGTCGGCGCTCATGGTCACCCTGTAACAAAGCAAATGTCCTCGTGAAACAAAGGCTAGCTGAATGCAGTAGTGTTAAACATTGAAAATTTATTAATCAAGAATACACGAAAATATTGGTAAAAAAAATAAATAATAAATAAATATTCACTGACATTCACACAGCGCCATCCAGCCCCAAGTTAAGCGTTAAGCCTGTATTATGGGTACTAAACAACGGATAATCATACTTATATACATTTTTTTTTTGTAAATACATACATATTATACATAGAAAACACCCAGACCATTACAAACAGACATGTTCATGCACACAAATGTTTGTACTGCCCGGGGATCGAACCCGGAACCCTTGGTGTTGCGGCCGACCGAATTGTTTTAGATTGAACATACCAACATCATTTTAACGCTCTTTTGAAATAATTTGTACGTTTTTATCTATATATGTACGCACATTAGATTGTTATACTCCTATATTTTATAATCGAAAAAATATTAAAATTTACATGTGGTTTACTCGCTAGTATGAAGTAAGCCACATTACTAAAAAGTAGCAAAAATTTATATTCATTTATTTCATTTACGCGTGGACGACTAAGGCCTAACCACCAATACGGGTAGGCTCGTGCCCTCGGTGGGGACGTTTAATGAGCTGATGGTGATGATTTATTTTATGCATATGCGGTTTACAATATAGTATACACATAAACCCTGCAAGGATTTGTGTTATTGTTTGTTGTTTTTGATTGTTTTCTATAATATGTATGTATTTACTAAAAAAAAGTTTTGAGTATGTTTATTGTTTGGTACCCATACTACAAGAATGGCGCTGTATGAATGTTCGTGTATATTTATTTATATAACTTACTCTCTGCTAGTGTCAGCGTCGCGTCCAGTCTGCAACGTGTACGTGCGGTCGTGATCACGATCGTTGCCGTGGTCGTTATCGTGGTTGTCGTGAACGTGGTCGTTGGTGCGGTATTCGTGGTCGCGGTAGTCGTGGTCGCCCGAGTTCACCGTGTAGGTAGCGGGGTCGAGTCCCGTGGCCAAGTCGGTGACCTCGTCCGTGGAATTGTTGCACGGCTCCGGGTAGCTCTCAGACGACTCCGTACGCGTTGACCCTAAGAGAAAATGCGTGTTTTACCCAACTGTTCATTAATATTTAATTTTACACAGGAACATTGATAAGGTCATACATTTGTGGGATATACGGATAAAATGATGATTATGATTTCAGTGACGAGTTTTGATTCCTACCCACTATGCCGGTCCAGTGCGAGGCTGAAGCCAGGTGGTATGGGTCCAAAAAAGATGTAAGCTGGGACATATACTGTCATCGTAATATATGCATTAAGTCCGCGTGATGGGTAACGGCCAAATCTCCCCGTCCGTAGTCCGTAGGTATGTTAACAATAATCGATTACAAACGAACAAAGTTTTCCTCTTTATAATATAAGTATATATGGTCGATGATAAATAGTAATTGCAATAGACCAATGGATGAGCAGAAGATAAGAGACATATTCTCTATTTTCTGCTTAACCAGCCGTTTACTAAGTCGTCTAGGTAGGTATCACAGTATCCAAATATCGTCCTGTACAATAGGAGTATTTTGCGCTTTTGTGTTTGGGGATGAGGGTACTGTTGCTAATAAGAGATCTAGCTTGTTGTCTCGGGTAACGGGCACAGTGCGGCATTGATGGAGAATAGTGCGAGGAGTGCTATAAGCAGGAAACTTTTCGAGAGTACCTAAATTTAAGTAATTTCTTGTTTTGGTTTTGTGTTGGCTCATCTGTTGTATTTTAATTGTTTAATTTTATTACGCATTCGGATGATCTTTTCTATATAATTTTTATTTGTGAGGACCTTTAATTGGCTTCCTATTGTTATAATTGTATATTTTTGTGTTTCATTGTTGGTCTTCCTATGAAATAAATAAATAGAATAATAAATGTCTTTAAGTCGTTGACCTCCTTCGATGACCTGGTGTATCTCTTACCATCAGTTGAGCATTCTGTCATGTACACTTCGTAACATAAACAATAACAATGCATCACACACAGATGGCGAGCGTCGGTGGCTCAATGGTGAGGACTGTCGCCTTCCTACCAGGAGGGCTGAGGTTCAAATCCCAACACGTACCAATGTGTTTTCGAATTTTCGAAAATATATGTACGTTATCCGACGCTCTTACGGTGAAGGAAAACATCGTGAGGAAACCTTCTGCGAAGAGATTCGAAGGTTGTGTGTGAAGTCGTCCAATCCGCACTGGGACGAATAAGGCCTAATATCACTCTATACGGGTAGGCTCGTGCCCCTCGGTGGGGACGTTTAATGAGCTGATGATGATGACTCACAGTTGGCGTCGTTATCATATGCTGAGAGCTGTTGCCTGGTCTCCTCTGCGATGGGGCTCAGGGCTCCCGGGTAACTGACTACCAGCTCGGGCGGGGGAGGCAGGGCTCCACCCCATTCCCCGGACTCACTCTCCGGCTCGATGTTCGCCACCTAACATACAAATACTTTAGCATATGTTACATATTTTAGTGATACAACTTTTTGCCGATAACATGAATGCCAAAATGTTTTAACCCTTTGACTACCAATGACGCCTTAAAGCGCCAGACACAATAGATTTTCTTTGGTGTCTGGATTCCCGGCGTTCAATGGGTTAAATATCCACCTATCACATACTTATAAAATTTAAAAAAAAAATCAGACATATAAACAAGCCCCAATTTAATCGGAACTTGTATAACAGGTACTGAACAACTCTTCTATATTTGGGTAATAATATCTTCATTACAGGGAATTAATTTTACTTAGCATAAGATAACAAGTTGATAAAAGTGAGAAAAACATTTGACGACCCGTTTGGAGACGTTGGCGACTATACATACCAAGGGTTCCGGGTTCGATTCCTGGACAGTACAAACATTTATTTCCATGAATACACATTCTGGGTATTTTTATGTATGTATGTTTTAAAAATACTATATAGGTATGTTTATCAGTTGTTTAGTACCAATACTTAACTTGGGTAATATATTAGTATCATTTTAGAACTATAAGATGGATTAAGGGAAAACTGCCTCACCTGTGCAAGAGGCAGCTTAAGCTCGAGTTCGTTCCTTAGCGCCTTCACACACTCCTCGTCGATTTCAACCGACGCCCTAGGCGAGGACCCGCCATTACCAGCGAGGTATGAATCCTGGAGACCTTCCCCATCACTCTCATGAAGAACCATTGTCTCATCCGAAATCACCCCTTCAACAGTCAACGGCCCCGAGTATTCTATATTCAAATTGTTCTCATTCTCCGCCATCGCCAGTTTCGTAGTGATCTGCACTCTATTTGGTTCAAATCGACTTCTCTCGGTAACCCATCGTTTGACTGGCCCGGAGGATCTAGGTCGATGTCCACTATACTGTATTTGTGTTGCGATGTCGACGCCAGGAAGATCCCTGGTGAATTTGGAGGCGTTGAAGGCGACACACGTTTCTCTGTCGCCGAATGGTCCGACTCGTTTGTGTTCTCGGTTTTAGCCTCCGACTTGTCGATTTGTTCGCTAAGCGTCTCGATGTCGTCGAACTGTATATCGTCTAGAATAATGTCCGGCACCTCGTTCAGAAAGTTCACATCTCGCAGTGGGGATGGTGTTTCTAGATTCATTTCACTGAAGTTAGATGAGAACGCCAGTAATTCCTCTTTGGGTAAATCAACCGCCTCAATTGGTTCCAGCGATTTGAAACCCTTGAACAGTTCAAGGGAACAGTTCTCAAAAGGTCCTAAGACTACAGAACTGTTTTCATCGTACGTGTCGGTATGATGACTTTTAGTCGGCGACTCAAACGGACTCATGCTATCGGGTACATGTTTTTGTTCTGACTTAGTCATTGTGGGCCCTAAACCATACTCTGGTACTTTAGTTTCGCACAAATTCTCAGGCTCCTCTGCATCGGCAGGTTTCACGGAATTTTCTAGAGTATTATCAGTAGAGTGGTCGCTTCCTATAGGAGTACTAGAGCAAATCTCCTGCAACTGAACATTTTGACTGCTGACTATCCTTTCCGATTGTAAAAAACTATCCGTTTCCTTAATCATACTAGGGAGATCCATGTAAACTGTAGATTCATTTTTCACAATCATACAAGTAGTTTCAGCATTGGACATTTCGAAACATGATTTTATGACGCTTTTCATGTCATCATCTATTGGAGTTTCTTTGAGTGTTTCATTTGAATTGTCCATGAGATCCAAGTATGCAGTACTGTTGTTAGATTGTTCTAGAAAATGTTCTTCAATTTCCTCTATAACTTCTGGTTGAGGTGATGCTGCTATTTCATCTTTCGGTAGCTCTAATTTCTCAATTTCAGAGTTTGTTTCCTCTTCACCATGAGCTGGCAGTTCTATATTGGCATTTTGTATTGTTTCAGTTGATAATTGTGGTTGAATTGACGGATCGTTCGTGGGTTCAGTTACATGAGCTTCAATAAGCTTAGGTTCACATTGATCGTTGGGTTTACTATTAATATTTTCATCTCTATGTATTATCACATTTTGTACTGTTTCAGGTGCTGTTGACTGTAATACTTCTTTATCATCTTCGAGTTTCAATGTATGTGAGTCAATTATAACTCCCTTGCCTTCATCCAATTTTGATACATCAGCGCTAGGTTCTGGAGGCGTAATATGACCACTTGTACTTATTGCTTCCATTTTATTCGTATTAGTAAGGCTTTTAAGAGTATCTTCTTTAGCTTCAATTTCTGGCAATCGATCGCTCTCGCTTAACGGTATTGGTTCCTCTGCCGTTGACGTTTCTTGTGTTGGCAAGATATTTAATGTATTTTCTAACTCGAGTTCACTGTCCTTTGCAACTTCTTCAGATTTTGTTGTATTCTCTACTTGTGTAGAATGAACTCCATGTTCTACATCATCTATTGACTTAGTTTCAATTTTCTTATCAGTCGTTTCTGGTGCTAAATTATTATCACACGATCTTAAACAGTCTTGTGTTTCATTCGTTAATTCATTATTTGTTTTGCTTACACTAGGTATTGAGGCTACACACATTTCTCTCAGCTTCGGTATTTCACTAAAACTAACTATTTTACTTTCATTTGGCAATTCTGTTTCATAAGGTAAACATTGTTTTTGTTCTGTTTTGCTAACATTATCGCTTTTGTCTAAATTTTCATGGCATAAACTATCATTTTGATCTCCAATATTGCGAGTAGCATCAAAATCTTTCAAAGGCGTTTCTGGAGTCAAATTCTCTAAAGTTTGTTGGCTTATAGTATCGCTGTGTCTTTCATAAGAGTGACTTAGGGTGCCTAGGGTATCACGGTCAACGTCATCTTCATCGCAAGGCTCTAGTTCGGGGGACTTGGAGACAAAGCCAGCTTCTAGAATATTCTGGAAATTGCTGATTCCAGGCGATTTAACCATACTAGATTGCATTGGATAGTCTTTTTTGCAATCCAAACTAAGGTTGTCTCTAGACGGACTGGCTTGGTGGCTTGATTCCGAACTAGAAGTCTTCTCAGAATTCAGAATATTATCGAGATTCTTTATAACATCACTCACATCCTTATAGTAACTGACGTCATCTTGACTACCCGCCATTATATCTTTTAACCAAGGATCAACTGAGCTGTCGGATCGATCATGTTCTCTCTCCCTGGTATCATCAAGGCTTATATTTCCCTGATGACTCCAACACCGCCATCTCGTTGTGCGTGAGGTAAATATTTCTGACGTCTTCTAACGATCCGTGGAGGTTAGTGAGGCTTTCAGATTTGATTTGGACAGATAGAGGATCTTTATCAGACATTATACTGCTAGAGCGGGAAACGGCAGTGTCGATGTCGACACTTAGCGAGTCTTGGACGGTAGGCGTGCTTCCAAGTTCGCGGTCCGAACTGAATTGCGACACCACAGAGGTGGAAGGAGCGTGAACTAAAGCGATGTGCTCATCTACGACAGGAATGGAATTCGGCTGAGTCTCTGCCAGCGTTCCTCAAAGTCACTGCTGCCATATCCGTCGTCTTGAGAGTTTCGCTTGTTTGCGTATGCGTTGTGTACAAGTGATTGATGAGAGCGTAGACTTGGGCAGCCGTCGGTCGTGCTTCGGGGGTCGGATTCCAACATAACTGCATGACTTGGTATCTGAAAAGATCAGAAAATGTTTTATTGTGTATTCTGAAATTATGACACATTCAAATAGTTAATACATGAGTTAAAATGTTATGTATTCTGAAATTATGTTACATTCAAATCAAATAGTAACACCAACCATGGCTAGTTAGAACATCGCCTGTGGTAAATTTCAAAGAAGCTTTTGAACATTAATATGTTCAACTTCAACTTCGTGAAGTCCCTGGGTAATTCAAATACCATACAGGTCTCTGTTTAGTTCTTATATATTTTAGATTATACATGATACTGCGAAAACAAATTATTCTTTTAAATAATAATATGTATGTTTAGGGCAAATCGTACCGTGAAATCTGAAAATACTTGAGTAGTAAAATAGTTATATCCAACAATATTTTTCTATTTTGACGCATTAAATACTACACTTATATAATAATATAAAGACATTATGTTCAATCATGACAATTAATTGGTACCAAGCATTAGTATTCGTTTATTTTGTATAGAATGATTGAAAAGTTATTACGGTCAACGTCATCTTCATCGCAAAGTCAACTATCACTATTTAATTTATAAAAACAATTAGTTAACTGTAAATTATACGAATCAAGACAAAAAAAGACTTTCTTGTATGCCATTGTTTTTTTTAGTGTGCGATATTATTGCTCGCTTTACTTCATAAATATGCTCAGTAATCATACTGAGCACCCTATGATTTTTTTGCAGTAGTAAAAAATTTTGTTATACTCTCGCGTGCAAGTAAATCGACTCAAGCCTCAAGTGCGCATAAAAAGTGATATAACTAAAAAATGACTTATTTTACCTCTATATAATGTTTTACATAATTAAAGCCTAGTAATTAGGCTTTCAAATGGTAGCATAATATCAGTAATTTAAATAAACACTTGTACTTAGAATGCAACTGAACGCAACCTCCCGAAAACTGCTCTGCGCTCTATTCACAACTTGCGCGACACAACCCCCTATAAAACCCCCTGTAATCGTTTTTTTCTTATTAGTCGCTCATTAGACGTTGACCTGAACACATCTCTGCAAATTAAAGCCGTCATTTGAAGAAAATTATGGATACAACACCTGAAGAAGCCGCTCAAGTCGTTGCCCTGTTGCAAGAAGGGTTGAACCAGCGAGAAGTCGCTCGTCGTTTGAATATGAGTCAGTCCGCTGTATACAGAAGGTTCTCGAGAGTATACAGAAGGTTTCAAGAGACTGGTGCCTTCACTCGGAGGCCTAATACCAGCCGACGCCGGTGCACCTCGGAGCGTGACGACCGGTTTTTGGTCTCGACCTCTCTCCGAAATCGACACCTTACCGGCGTAGATGTGCAGCAGGAGCTACGTCAAGTTCGCGGGGTGACTGTCAGTCAGTGGACAGTTAGAAGAAGGTTGAAAGAAGCTAACCTTACTCCGAAAAGACCCGCTACAGGCCCGAAGTTGACCACAGCTCATCGTCAAGCACGCCTTCACTTTGCTCGAGAACATTGGGATTGGAGCATAGAGCAATGGCAGTCAGTCCTGTTCACAGATGAGACGAGGATGTGTCTCCATGGCAGCGACAGGAGAGGTCGGGTATACCGTCGTCCCGGTGAACGGTTTTCACAGTGCTGCTTTGTGGAAACCGTTGCATATGGTGGCGGATCTTGCATGATGTGGGCTGGAATTTCCTTAGAAGGCAAAACGGACCTTGTTTTCGTTCCTGGGGGAGGCCGGGGAGGAGGTCTGACCAGTGATCGTTACATTGAAAATGTTCTACTGGATCAAGTTGTCCCTTATCAAGGCTTTATTGGGGAAAATTTCATCTTGATGCATGACAATGCCCGATGTCACACTGCTCGGGCCACACGTGATTTCCTGAACGAAGTTGGAATTCACACTATGCATTGGCCAGCGCTCAGCCCCGATTTAAATCCCATTGAGCACATATGGGACGAGCTCAAAAGGAAAGTTAGAGCGAGGAATCCAGCTCCGACAAACATCAATGAGCTCCAGACTGCGTTGGTAGAAGAGTGGGGTCGAATACCATAATCATCCATTAAAAAGTTGATAAGTTCGATGAAGAATCGCATGAGAGCAGTGATCAGAGCTAGAGGAGGGAATACCAAATATTGACACGAATATTTTTTTTATCTTACGCACATTTTGTTTCATTTAAACACAATAACCCTATACTGTGAAATTGTATGAATTTAACATTTTTTACATTATCATTAGCATTAACCTTTTTTACTAAACTACTGAATCGATTTTCATGCAACTTACACCATTTTAAAGCTCAATTACTAGGCTTTAATTATGTAAAACATTATATAGAGGTATAATAAGGCATTTTTTAGTTATATCACTTGTTATGCGTACTTGAGGCTTGAGTCGATTTACTTGCACGCGAGTTTATAAACTAGGGCATTCGTAGGTTATATAAGGGTATTGTACTCACAAATGGTTTCTGTAAGGACAGGGCAAGTCCGGTAACGGAGGGGGACGTGTCGTCGGCGCCGCCCCCCACGCGCAGACCTGCCACACCAGCGTACCAAGCGACCATACTTCGCCGCTCACCTGTTTGTTTACATAGAAATCATTATATTTTCATAAACATACATTCTGAAAAAAAAGCATCTACCTTCATGCATATAGCGCCCTCTAGCGCAATCTTAGCAAGGAGCTTGTACTTTGAGTCACAAATAAAAAAAAATGTCATCATCATCACATTAAATGTCCCCACCGAGGCACGAGCCTACCCGTATAGGGTGTTTAGGTCTTAGACGTCCACGCCCATTGCGGGTTGGACGACTTCACGCACAAACTTTGAATCATTTCGCAAGCGTTAGTACGTTATACGTGGCGGGATTTGAACTTGCACCCTCCAGATTGGAAGGCAACAGTCCACCTAATGAGTCAACAAGGCTTCGCTTCTATTAAGTGACCAAGTTTAACTCGTGTGCAATAAAAGTGGTAATAACCTGATAGATGAACAATTAACTAACTAGATGCACAATCACAAAGAAATATCCAACCAAAATGCCTGAACCGCTTCATTCATAAAAAAATTGACCTTGAGCCGTCATTCAAAGGGTACAAAATAAAAAGCACGATCATACTACAATGTCACTATGACATGTATCGAGCCACATGATAATGAATGAAAATTTTACTCTACTGACGGATGGGCATAATTAGGTATTTGACACTACTAATCGTTGACGCACTTTTTATGAACTGTCAAAAACGAACGTTCCCACACATTTTGTATGAGATTATTGATATGTGACGTCATTGCTCACTATCATCAATTGACCTAATATTTATTTCAGTGTATTTAAAAATACAATATTGCAAATAAACAAAAGTGATCAATGAAATGACATATAAAATAAGGTGAGCTTTTATAAAAATAAGGTTTGCTATTTTATTGCGGTTGGTGGAAAATACCGAATTTTGGCGCGGACACTTTTTGAGTGAGTTAGTGCATCCAGTTAGTTGATTGTGTATCCGAGTATAAAACTGACCGTATGCGTAGTCCCCTCGCGGCAATATTCGGGCGTGGGCGGCGCCGCGTACCGGCCCAGCACCGCCCTGGCAGATGCGCCCTCACCACGTACTAGCACCGACCCGCTCCACACGTCGCTGGGTACCGAGCGAAATAAACATCAAAAAGTTAGTTAACAATCACATATTCAATTAAGGGCCATGCTTTGGCTGGGTACCCAGAAGAAAACGTCAAAGAGACATCCAAAAATCATGTATTCATTTAAGACGTGGAATGGCCATGCTTCAGCGTGGGTCGACTGGTCATCATCATCAGCATAAACGTCCCCACCGAGGGGCACGAGCTTACGCGTATAGGGTGTTAGGCCTTAGTAGTCTATGCGGGCCCGGTGCGGATTAGACGACTTCATGCACAATCTTTGAATCTCTTCGCAGGCGTGCACAGGTTTCCTCACGATGTTTTCCTTCACCGTAAGAGCGTCGGATAACGTACATATTATTTCGAAAATTCGAAAACACATTGGTACGTGTCGGAATTTGAACCTCAGCCCTCCCGGTAGGAAGGCAACAGTACACACCACTCATATATTATAACAATCATGTATTATAATTTTAATTATGTATATTATATTTTTAATTATTTTTGTGAAGCTTGTGCACTACCTTTATTTTCCTGCTTTGTTCCTTATCCTAAGGTTGCCTGGAAGAGATCGCTTGCTGTAAGACCGCCATTGTCCACAGTATTGTAATTGTTTTGTTTATTTTTTGTGTACTTGAGAGCAATAAAGTGTTTTACTACTACTACTACATATGAGAGCAATAAAGTGTTTTACTACTACTACTACATATATAATACATGCTTCGGCTGGGTACCAAGAAGAAAGCGTCAAAAAAGCATCCAAAAATCATTTATTTATTTAAGATGTGGGAAACCCATGCTTCAGCGTGGGTCGACTGGTCCTACCAAGGCAACAAAAAAAATACCGACGTGAAATAACTGGAGAGATGTTTAGCCGAGTGCGTGAGGTTACCGGAAGTCCTAAGCCCTTCCTATTCAGTTGGTTCAATAACAAAGCCGTAGGCAATATGGGTGGCAATAAATGATAATAAACTATAATATGACCCTAAACAAAAATAATATGCCCTAAATTTTTATACACATGAATACAAGCTACCTACTACAATTTTTCACATAATTTTATTTATTTTCTGTTATTTAAGGAAATATATTATTAGGAGGAAAAAATGGTACCTACTTTCGTACATCAACACATTGTGTTTCCGTCATGTTAATGTATGGTCAAAATAATCTTACCCATATAGGTGTCCTCTCGAATGAAGATGAGCAAGAGCTGAAGATACATCACACATAAGCCTCAGAGGCACGCCGCTTTCGTTTAGCATCGCCATTTTGTGTCGATTCACTACCAGATATTGTTGGAGATCCTGTTAAAACAAAAGGCAAATATATCAAGTGAGTTTCTGTTGGTGTATTCTTTTGGTTTATAATAGTATTTAAATAAAACTCTTTAAATAGCAGTTATGCTGTAAAGTTCTAACCACGGCAAAGAGTTCCCTTCTGGTGACACAGTAATTTCTCTCTGGTTTGGATAAGGCTTTACTAAAGTAGGCAATCACAACTTCATGATCTCCTTTTCGTTTCGATAATAGGGACGCCCGTAGGGTTGGTACGTATTTTTTTTAGACTGAGCGCCACCTGCGCTCCCCAATTGCCCTATAAAGCAGATATCTGAAAATAGCTTTTAAAGGGGGTATAAGAGAGCTTAGAAATTTTAATTAGTTGTAAAAACACCTCTTATATACTTGATATCTTAGGTGTCATATATATTTGTATATTTCTTAGTAATGCTGCAATGCATGCTTGCTATAAAGTCGCAATCGTCGCTTATACAACAAAACGTGCAAGTAGAATATCACTAATAAAACGTTCTATTAACGATTATTGGATAGATATTCTCACATCTACTAATTGCGTTAAATAAAATTTCGACATACAATAAAAAGTTATTCACAAATTAAATATGAATTTATTTAAAATTATCTGAGTATTCATTACAATTAGAGTAGCTAATTATCTCTCATGAAAACTTATTAAATTTAACGTGTACAACTAACCATAGGACACAACTCGAACAGCAATATCCACGGGTCCTCCTGCAGACACTTGGCCACGTACGCCAGCACGTTCTCGTGGGTGATGTCGCGATACACGCGGGACTCTTCGAGGAAACGCGCCTTGTCCTCCAGCGACGCATTCTGATTCAATATCTTGACGGCTACTGTGCTCGTTGCGCCTCCGTCTTCTATCTCACCTTCTACCACCTGTCGACAGAGCAAATCATCATCAGCTTATAGTACTTAAAAGGCATATGCCTTCTCACAAAGCATCGTCATGGGGATATTGACTCGTAGCCCAACCTCGAGTGTGGTCCAAAGCGGATTAGTGTGTTAACAACTACCATCCTAAGATTGTAGCTGGGTTCTACGTCTAAACGTGCCCTCCGAAGCACGGATTAATCTTTCTATTTAGACTGTCAGGTCACCATCAGCTCATTATACGTCACCCACCGAGGGGCACGAGCCTACTCGTATATATGGGTGTATTAGATATAGTCGCCCGCGCGGGCCCAGTGCGGATTGGTCAACTTTGCGCGTCAACCTTTGAATCTCTTCGCAGGCGCACGCCTGATTCAGGTTTGCTTTCGATGTTTTCCTTCACCGTAAGAACGTCGTAGAAACATACAAATAAATTCGATAATACATTAGTACGTGGCGGGTTTGAACGATTTGAACCAGCACCCTCAAGATCGGAGGGCAACAGTCCACACCAATGAGCTACCGATGCAGGTGATTTTCTGCAACTGGCACGTAGCACGAGTGGAAACTCATAACACACAATACAAGAAATAAATTATCTACGCGCGTGCTATGTTCGAACGGTTAAAAACTAATAAACATTATCAAGTGTTCGGTGAGTATTATTTCTTAAAAAATAAAAGAAAACATAGTATCAAAAGAATAAGCCATTGTTATTTAACTTGTTACCTCCTAGAAATCTTATATGGGCCAGATAACAGTTAAATAGTTGTGTTCCCTTTCCTAGGTTGTAAAGAGTTAAACTGACTGCTAGGTTATTTCATGATAAAAATTAAAGTAAAGAGAAGTAACACCTGTCTTCGGTATAATAATACACCCGTAATTTCTAAAAGGGGCTCATGCGCTACTAGAAGAGTATAAAACAAAAAGGTATAAACATACCCTGCCAAACCATCCCCGTCCTATCTCGCGTAGATACTGCAATCGATTTCTGGAAAAATCTTCACCACCTGTAAAAATATATAATTCATTCATTATATGTGCATAGTCGTGAAAAGTTTATCTGTCAGCTCTTCAAGCCTACGTGTATTTTAAGTTTTTTATTCAAAACAATACGTACAATAACGTTATTCAAAGCATCTATATATCTCTCAATTTAACCAATCGCAGTCCAGCATGCCAGCAGAACTTACAACATTGATATTCCGGTTGTTAAAAAAAAACAACAAAGGTATCTCTGTAGATTCCTGTGTGTCGATAAGATTTAGGTATAAATTATCGTTTGCATCCAAATTGGCTTCCAGCTAGCATTATTATTATTATTCATGCTTTTTGAGGGTTTGCTGTATCATAATGGGAACACAACGCGGGTCCAAATTAAATTTGAGAACATTCAAATCAAGTCACTGTTTTAACGGATGTTGCCTACTTAGTAATTTAATATGCGGCTAACGTTTGGTACCTTAAAATATATTCAATTTCACAGTTGTACCAAGCGATATTCATCGAGGCTGCATATTCGGGGGGTCGACGTAACTATTTAGGCTTATAAACACAGCTTGGGCAAAGGCGTGCTTATATTCAGCATGACTAGAAGCTTTTTATCATGCCCCTCATTTAAGTCTTTACTCCTTCTTGGTGCATCGATGGCAAATACATAACTAAACTAAAGAATCGTAAAAGCTAGTTACGGTTTTTTTTCTAAATTACTACTGCTGTTGGCCGCAGATGGCCATTACAGCTTCACCGGGCAAATGGCGAACACAGATGGCTCTCAGCCTTAAAATTTTAACAAAACGAACCTTAGGACATTACGGAGTGGACTATGTAACCTTGTATATGTTATATTGAATAGGGACTGAGTGAACATACAGGGAATCGCGGCAATGGCCCCCGCCGACGGGGGCGGATACTCGTATGTCGGACAGTGTTGTCGGCGACTGTAATTCAATCCTGAAGCAGTTGCTTTCGATCCATGAATCTTTTGAGAGTTCTTTTCTGAGTTTTCGCAGACATTTAGCAATTTCAGTATTACTATGATTGAGCAACTTACCGAACCAATCAGTGTGTCGCTCCAGCGGATCCGCAACCCCAATGCCGACGGGCAGCGGCTCAAACTCGACGACCGACTCCTGGCTGAGCCTGTTCCGCTGCTCGTTGCCGCTGGCGATGTACGCGGCCGCGTTGTTGTTCGCGATGTTCTGCATCTCGCGCAACGATATCGGCCCATTGTTGTTGTCCTCGCCGGCGTTGTTGTTCGCCGGCTCCGAGAAGCCAGAGTCGGGCGGGTTCGAGCGCCGCCCGTCGTGCAGGTGCTGCGTTACGCTGCTCGCGAACAGCTGGTGATCACATTATACAAAATATTAAAAAACATTATTTCTTAACAAAAAACGTAAGAGGTATTGCCACACACATGATCAAAGCAATGCATTATTAAAAATACAAACAAAAACAGGTAGCCCAAAAATAACAAACAAGTCTTACAGAGAGATCGTTTTAAAAACTATCATTACAGTCTAAGTCTGCTGCTGAACGAAGGTCTCCTTTGATGACATCCACGCGGACCACATCCATCATCATCAGTCCAATTTGTTGCGTGTTGACACTCGCTTATTTTTCACTACGTGGACGTCGTTTGAGACAAAGCAGTCTTGTTTAGAGTAATTAGGTTTGGGTAGTTTGGTGTTTTCATGGTTTGCCTCAATTTATCGAAAATTATAATAGACCAAATGAGGAGAGTTAATTCTATTAGCAGAGTACAGTTATTTGTTAGGTATAGAATACGGTTGTATAGGGTAAGTCAGGGGTAGTTGGCCATAGTTTTTTAGAAGTCTTATAGAAACAAAACTACACAGATGTAAGTTGTAATTTATTATTTTAATTAAACTTTGAACAATATACTAAAGGTTTTTTAACAAAAAACGTATCTCTTCAAATATAATCATTCTCAAAATTAACATAACATTAAAATCGCAATTGGCCATCTCACCCAGAGTGCCCGGGAGAGATGGCCTTAGCAGTAAGGGTAAGTTGGCCATCAGTTATTCCTACTTTACTCCTTTTTTACCAAGCACCTCTTATTTTTGAGATCATGTTTCATCTTTTTTCCACATTTGGAGCACATATCGAACTCTGTGCAATTTTCATGCACCCAGAGTTCACAAATATTGCACTGGAGCCAGTCTTCGACGAGAAGTGTTTCATAGTAATTCTCGCCACAGCCAACACAGATGTTTTCTTCGCCTCCACGTTCTCCATCTGAAACATCGCATAATACTAGTTCTTCATCATCGTCGCTACTATCAGACAATTTTCGTAACGATGTTCTTTTTCTCGGAACATTTTTCTTTATTGTTTCCTTCTCAATCTTCTTTTCTTTTTTATTAGACTTATTTTCTTTTTTAATATTTTCAGTCTTGTTTAGTTTTAAATCAGTCTTGTTTTCTCTTTTTAACTTCTTAGCAATTTGTAATTCTTTAACATTTTTAGCATCTTCTTTACATTTTCTTATGTTGATGTGTTCTGCTGATGTCAAAATTGTGCCAATTTGCTTAGCTCGTTTGCGTACTTCTGTTAGTTTTTGAGGTACAGGAGATATTTCATTTAGAATTCGCGTTGGTGTCAGATCTGGAATGTTATCGCATTTTTTGTTCACGTGGAGTAGCTGAAGTCGACGGAAGCATTGCCGCAATATTTACACCAGTCTGTATCAAAGCGTTCCTTGGTCTTTTTTTTGGTAAGATTTCCGGGCTTACATTCAACATTCGATGTTCGTCTACACTAGAAGATGACTCATTATCAGTGACAAGCTCACGATCTGGTCCTACTGAAGCTCCTGCAACTTCATCTCGTTCATGATTTGGAGATACAGAAGTGATGGTACCGCTTGCAACCTGGACGGTAGTTGTAGCTGGAGTGTACCGCTTTTCTCTTGTATTTATTTGGCATCTACAATAAGGATAAAAATTGGTCTTAGTTAAAAAAAATATGCAATCACGTATATTAATAATACGGCCATCACACCCTGACAAAATATGGCCATCTCTCCTAATTTTCTGGGAGAGATGGCCACACCGGATACGTGACAAAATATGCGTGATATTGATATTATTTTGAGGTTATAATCTAGTACGACTCATGAACCATCACGAAAGTATTAAAAAGCATGATTTTTTAGGAAATACTGCACAACTTTAACATAGAACGTCAACTCTTTAATTCATTTTCACATTACGCAAAACAAAACAAGAGGATTTTACTTACTTTTAGCTTTTTTTTCGCCAATATTTTTGCGTACAGGTGTTTGCACACACGACTCAAAGCGAACTAAATGAGCGCTAGCGACATCTAGTCAAATTTAATGGAGCTTTTTTGACTAGGCCATCTCTACCTTAAGGCCAACTGCCCCGGAATTACCTACATACAAATATTAGTACTAAACTAACATATAAACTATATACACATACAAAAGTAATTGTAAAATCAAATGAACGCTTTTTTAAGTACGAGTTTTTAACACTAAAATTGTCAATGAGTTCAACCAATAAAATGTGTTATTTTAATGATTAATAAGAATAATTTTAAATGATAATTAAAACAATAAAGGTACAACATCAAAAAACAAAATAGCATTCCCAGTTACAACATACATAGTATAATCGTGAGAACAATACTCATAGGACATATACAACAATAAAAACACACACATTTACGTAACTGTATAAAAAATCTACCTGATTGTCCTCTCCTTGGTTTGGCTGGAGACAAGGAAAAAATAACACATTTAACATCAGCATATTTATGATAAACAAATATATATAGTCATACAGGTAAACATATTATCCTATTGAATTTTTATGCCGAAGGAAGAACTTAGAAATGTGACAAACTTACATCCCGTCATTGGTATGATTTTGAAGTATCATAAATGCCAATGGTATGGATTCCTAGCCACGAACATAATGTGGATAGATGACGATTCTGACTACCGTACCGTAAAACACAGTTGTTAATTTCGGTTGTGGATTTTTTTTCTTGATAATTCATTTATATTACTACGTACTAACTTGTCGACCTATGTGGGTATTGGTATGGAAATGTATAAAGCCAAGAAGCTGGCAACTACACTAAAGGTTCCTGATTCGCTACCCGTGCAGTACAAACATTTCTGTGCGTGAAACGTGTCTGTTTGTATTGATCTGAGTGTTTTCTATTTAGAGCAAGTAACAAAGTGCAGATGAGTGCAGATGTATCTCTCTGAGCGTAACGATAAGAATCTGCATTATTAAACTACAAATGTAATTATACTTGATGCTAGAATAAACAATATAAGAACAAACACGTTATATACGAGAGATGTTAATATGCATCAGATTTATCTGATGGATTTATCCATGGAAGATTACTGCTCGCTGTAATTATATTTCATTGTATTAGAATCCATTTAAAATGCAATAACGTATGTACTTGCATATAAATATTTTGCAACACTGATAACATGAGTGTATATTTCCACTCATTTTATGAAGGAAAAAGAATCAAATATTTGTGTACACACTATTTACGTATTTGGCGGCTGTTTTCTCATTTGTTATATAAGAATATATACCAATATATTTCAACTATGACTACGTGGATCATAACGACGAGGGTATAGATACACTAACACCCACATCTCACTAGGACCCCAATGTATGTTAATGTACCTATAAAAAAATGTATGTGCTCTGTTCTTACGGGCTCAGTGGGTCTAATAAAGCTATTACGAGTAAATAAAGCTTCATAAACACAGATGATATGACGATATTATAGAATATTATTTTGATTAAAGATACTGTGCAGACATCAATGGACCGTATCCTATTACAAATCTTGGTCACCCACTCATTTCAAATATCGTAGTCCACTGCTTGGCATTGGCATTCCCCGTTTTGCGTCAGCTCTAGATCATTTACCGATCTTTTACCTCCTAGCTATCTGGTAACAGTGATAACTGATAAATTTGTCTTGGTATATCGGTTAAGATGTCGGCTACTACACGAAGGGTTCGGCTTCCCGGATAGTAAAAACATTTTTGTGCGTGAAAATTATGTAGTACCCATACTACAAGCTTCACACATAACTTGAGGCTAGATGGCGCTGTGTGAATTTCAGTAGATATATTTTTCATTTATTTATATGTTAGGTACTTCATACATAGCATTTTAAATTTATCATACTTTATATAATATAACCATAGGGCTTAACTTGTATTACATAATCAATGTTTATTGCATATTACACAAGTTATAGCCACGCGAAGATCGTGAGGTTTGCGTGTTATCACGACATAAACGCGGTTATCGGTAAAGTGATGGCACAGTCGAAAGCAACGCTGATTCGTGCCCCCCGGCCTGGTTTCAGTATTACCGACTCAAAAAAATTAAAAATGTCTATATTGCATTGAAGTCCTAATAGAACACTTATGAATATCAAATGAAGCTACCACTGATTCGGAATGTGTTACCTATTCTAAACAGTGGTTATTATTCAAAGGTAATAAGCCAGCTGTAACAGCTGACGTGCTCAGCTCTCGAACCTTGGGGAAATCACATGACACAACTTTCGTATCGTCAGTATTTCAAATTTACTATATGAATACGAAAACCTTTCAGCATTTAGGGTTATTGTGTAAACCTTTTTAACAGAAACTAATTAATGCAATTTTTAAATAAAGATAGTGTACTGTTAAGTATGGTTGGTTAACTCTGTAAGATTGTATACACTTTGCTCTTCCGTATTATAGTGGCGCCGTATTATAGAGCTAAGCTAGCAACACCCACCACTTGTTGTCACCTTAGCCCTATTGGGGATAGATCTAGCACTTTTCACTGTCTTGGAAATATGAAGTTTTCTACTTTTTTGCTATTTCATCGGTCACGAAGCTGTTTTCTTGACGCTCTATGATTATATCAGATTTTTTTGTACAGAAATTATTTTGTTGGTTTTTGAAGCTCCATCTTTCCCTTTTTGACTTCTTAAAAAGCCCCATTCCTAAAACTAAGGTGGCAACACTGCCAGCCACCCATACACTGACAGTAGCGTACATTTTCGATGGGTGTGCGTTCGTATTACCGTAACCCGACACCGCGCGCCTCCCGTCACCCTGATGTCGTCACATCGTCACGCAACCCGCCGTGCGAACGGGGCCGCAGTGACACCAATCAAGTCTCACTATCCAGAATTGCATATAAAAAAATCTATACTAATGTTAGAAAGAGGAAAGATTTGTTTGTTTATGTTGTAAATCCAAAACCTCAACAAATTGGAAAGGTACCTCCACAATGCCCGGATTTCATATGGTAAAATATTTTTTCAAAATAAAATAAAAAACTTTAACTAACCGAGCAAAGCTAGGCAGACAGCTAGTAATAGTATAAAAAGGCGAAAGATTTGTTTATTTGCATGAAATAGGCTCTTTTAACTTTCGTGGATATGTTATAACAAGTTTGCACTATTACACTGTATAATGAGGTAATTCCAACCAAAATACATATAGACGAATCTCTTTGGTTTATTATACAATTTACAAATGTGTTTAAAAATCAATAGCTTTACGTTTCTATTGTAAGCCTTGATGCAAGACTGAGCGGCTACAGAAATTCCGACTGTCGATCGCGAACAGGAATATTCGTGCCGCTATTTATATAGAAACGCACCTTTTAAATGTCGTTACATGCAAAATTGTGAATGAACAGGGCACGCCTGATGACATGGACGTATTGTTGTTGCCATGAATGAGTTGACATTGAACCGCGTTTCACGGTGTGTTGAATACCAAATCGGACGTGGCAAAGGATGTTTTTTACGGTGACGCTCCTGCCAGTAAATCGACGCTTCTAGAACTTGCAACTCCCTTCAGTAGGTACCAAAAACATTAACTTATGATAAATTCAACTGTGCGTAAACCATTTACCATTAGAACACAGATGTCTAGATTACTCATAACTAGCTCCTTCCTAGGCTGTCGCACATCTGTTGTAAAACGTTCATATTAGAATCAGGTCATACGTTGACGTAATAAGAATACCAATCAAACCATATTTTTAATTACAATCCTTCAATAGTTGAATGCACAATCAGGCAATACAAAAAGGCAAGCATTACCTCACATTCACGGAAACTGTTGTTACACAATCAAAACAAAAACTCATCATAACATATCTTTTCCCCCGATTGTCGACCTAACAATGGGTGACAACTGGTCCCCAATTCCCCTAATTCTAAAAAAAAATTGCATTCGTTGTGTTTTATGGTAAGATTTTAAGTTATTCACACCATTAGATTGTACCCTGATTTTACTGTATAATTACCATTTCAAATTAAAATTGTACGGAATTCGGAATACCGAATTACCAGATGGATTGAAGTGTCGTAATGTCAAGTAATTTAGTAGAATTGAGGCCCTGGCTGTAGCCACACGCCGATAAAGCGAAGCGTCAACGCAAGCTAACAATGAAGTTGTAAAATATTTTACGGTCCACACAACACCAGTAAAACAGTTGAACTCGACTGCTTAGAGATAACTCGGCATAACGTATAATTGAATGGGGGCATTATCTGCACCGGGAAGGCGCATATAAAGGTCAAATAAACAATTGTTCCGACTTCTGCTTCGTAGTCTGAATAATGGATGAAGATTCGGCATATTTTTTCGTAAAGAAGAATCGCTGTTGGCCACATATGGCTTTCACAGCTAACCTAAGGAAGTGGCTAGCGTAGATGACGATCATCCTAAAAAGTCCATATGACTAAGAGTAGACCACTGGGTTTGTCAAGTACACATATAACATAGTAAACTGCTGCAATTTCACGTATCTATATTAGAAGATATCAAGATTATATTAACTGCCTCCGTGGTCTAGTGAGCGTTTTAGATCGCTACGTGATCCGGGGGTCGTGGGATGGAGTCCCAAGAGGAGACATAGTGAAAGTCACATTGTGTATTTTTTTCCAGTTTGAATATTTCAGGAAGAACCCTTTTTAATACAAAATATATTTAGAGGTGGAGGGTTGATAACTTGTTATACAGGATCCGTCCTAGTGCAGGTGTCAACCTACCATAAAATTAACTGTCAACAAATTGTTAACGTGTAACCTTCTTTGTATGTGGTAAGGAATAAATGATTATTATTATTATTAACCCCCTGATTTTCTGAAAAGAAAAATGATTGCGGCCTTCGCACATGAAGGCGTCGTTTCGGCTTAGGATTGTAGTCGTAACATAAATCCGCATTGGGCCTGCGTGTTAGTTTAAGACGGCCTCATCATCATCAGCTCATTAAACGTTCTCACCGACGGCCACTAGCCTACCCGTATAGGGTAAATAGGACTAAGTCGTCCACGCGGGCCCAGTGCGGGTTGGACGACTTCACGCACAACCTTTGAATCACTTCGCAGGCGTGCGCAGGTTTTCTCAAGATGTTTTCCTTCACCGTTAGAGCGTCGGATAACGTACATATAATTTCTTAAAAATCGAAAACACATTGGTACGTGTCGTGATTTAAACCTCAGCGCTCCCGCCGGTAGGAGGGTAGTCCATACCATTAAGCCACCGACGCTCTGTGATGTGATGTGTGCCCTGTAATGGGACATAATAATCCGATGATATAGTACAAATGCCTAGTGCACTGTATTGCAGTAATACGAATCATTTAATTGTACACAATACATATGTTGTAGGAGAACATTCGTAATGCGCACGATTAATGCAAATAAGTAGACACAACAAGACGTGTGAATCGATGACGCGATGTGAATTATTACTGCTGTTATGGCGAAGCCGACACGACCTACCTACCTTGTGATACACTAGCAGAACAAACACCTAGCCAAATAATTATAGGAAGTATTTAATCAACTTCTGCCGAGTCGTTTTATGCCATTGATGAATATTTTGTTTCAAATGGTTACTACTACCGTATTGTTTATTCAAATATTTTCTAGCTTTCAAACAAAATATATATAATGAATTATTTACATCACTTCATTATGCGGTTACACGTGGTTAATGAAGATCTTCTTACTGTTCAAAAACAGTCACAGAAAGCCAATAGAAAATCTATTTATATTGGTCCCCGGCGAGTCTGTAACTCTATTGCTAAAGCGATATTATATCGTTTAGAGACATAGCATTATATCTGTGGAAGATTTTTAGTGACCATATACATAATTATAAATATTGTTAATATACGTATTATAAGACAATAATAAACCTAAAAACGCCAAAAAACATTAACAAATGATCATGGACATAGTACACATTTAAGTAATAGTTAGTGTTCGCGAGTGTTGGCCAATAAGATGCATTTTCTGCACAGCCCATAATCGTTTTATGTTTCTGTGAACACATTCATCATATAAAATGCGCCTTGAGTTAAAAGTGGTCGTGATTTTTGAGTGAATATATTAAAAAACACTGTCACGAAATATTTTTCATCATGAGATGAAAAATATTTCGGTATTTAAACGACATGCAGTTTCGCTTGATGTACTTTGTGAATTCCGAACAAAAATATAGATATAATGAATGTCAGCGTGTTGCTGCCAAATAATTGGAATAGCAGCGTGGACATTGACATTCCTCTCAGCGATAATCAGGTATGTACGAAATACCGCATACCTAACCGCCTATATAGTTATATCACATAACAGACCTATCGAATTATTACAATTGTCCATTATTAATAATTCAAGTAAACATTGAAAAAAATGTAAATCCGTTCATTTTTAATTATCATGTGCCTATGTACGCAATCGTGGCATAGGTATTATTATGGTAATCTGTTATTAGCCTAAACATAAAGGTATGGTTCTGTACAGAACTGAACAAAAGCATCAAGAGTACAGCAGCAAGAGGCTGAGATTTATTTTTCGCATACCATTGCCCGATGAAGCAAAGGTCATATGAAGCCAACAGCCAGTCCATCCAAAAAAAAAGCAGGCAAGACAATTGATCTGCATTCAGCTACTATAATTCAGAACTTACAACATAGGTTTGCTCTTGTCATCTCATGACATGATTAGCAACTTCTCATATCTGTACAACAAAGACGTCAGTTCATAGTTTAGCAAAACAACGCATCGCCAAGTCAAGCCTTAAAAAGCGCCGAGCCGCGTTAGTCACGGTTAGGGTTGCCATTCGTTCGGATTACCCTGGATTGGTCCTCCTTTAAAAAACTTCCATCCGTGAGGGGTTTTTGATTTCGGAAATAAACAATTTGCTCGCAACAAAAGTGTACGTTTATAGATAGCTATAATCTGACATTGTATTTAAGAAGACTCGACACATACGAGCTTCATTTAATTTAATAACAATCTGTATAAAAACTTATTCAAAGATGTGCAAAAAACAATTTCCGGGTCTTTTTATTCGTCATCGGCAACTATGGCAACCCTAGTCATTGTGCATTATGCATTCCGTCGGCATTACCTTGAGCGGCCATAGCCCGACAGATATCAAACATGAAGAAGCCATTGAGTAGAGTTATCGGTAAGCGGCCCATTCCAAGGGAGCACGTGCCGTGAGCACATGTAATTAACGCTCGCGTGACTCATGCTGCAATGTTTCATCTTAGCTTCTGAACGCAAACAGGCGTTTATCATGAGGCTAATTAAATGACGGCACATAAATAAAGCATCGCACGCCAGAAGCCCCATACTTAAGGATTGTTTAAGCCGTGGGAACGTGATTTTTGTACTTTGTTACTATAAGTTTATTTTAATTCTGTCAATCTACTATGTAGGTACCATCGCAGTATTCGCAGTGCCAGATATCGTCTCGTGAGTTAGCGAGTGCTATGAAATTTTGTATATCCAGAGGGCACTTGATACAATGAAATTACCGGCTAAAAGAGACCTAACAAATGTAGTCTCGGGTAACGGGCGCTGTGCGGCATTCAAAATAATAACTTTTTAAATGCAAAATATAAGTAAACAAGGAAAATTCGTCATACTTTGTCTGTTAAACAATCCTAATGGCTAATTTCGTAGATAAACATACAAGGCAGTTCTGTACCCATGATTATATGTTTATTTCCATATTAATATTGAATTTGAATTGATAAAACAAATATGAATATTTTTCTATACAGTTAAATTTTGCATAGTAACCTTTACACAATCCAAAGAATCTTACAATACATTAAACTTGAAGATGCATATTTTGAAAAAACAAATTTCAGGACTCTAAAGACAAAGCGTTGCTTTAAATGTCTTTGTGTTCTGCGCTTCAATAATAATCATAATTTGATTTCATCATGCACTTAATCTATAGTATGCGCTAGAATAGTAATCATCGCGCACCTACCTAATGATATGCAATAATTGCAGGCACTATACAATGAAACTAATAATAAAGGACAGGTTTTATACGTCACGTTTCAAGGTATGCCAGGGGTTCCAGCAAGATTTTTTGGACGCAGGCTAACCTCATCTGCTGGTAGTGCATTTTTTATGTTACTAAGTGAACAGGACGATCAGGACGCTCCTGAGTGGTAAGTGATATAGTGGTGGTAAGTGATAGGCCTAAATTTTTTTTCTTTTTTTTCGAACTGTCTACTGCTGTTGGTCGCAAATGGCCTTTACAGCTTCACCGGGCAATTGACGAGAGCAGGTGGCTCTCAGCCATAAAATTTACACAACGAGCCTAAGGGTCTCCGAATGGGACTCAAACGCAGGGGACACCTAGCCATGACAGAGCGGCATTGAAGGAGACCAACAACTGATAAACAGTAATTATTCTTCATCAATGCCGCACTCCGCCCGTCATCCGAGACAAAAGATGTTAGGTCTCTTATACCCGGTAATTTCACTGACCTCCTGACTATTAACTAACAATGCAGTGGTAAATCTTCTATAGTGAGTCAGTGATATATAGTCCAAAACCTACAATAATGCCGGTCATCGGGGGTGGTATTAGTCGTAAATGATACATTAGTATTTTTGTCACATATTTTTAGCGGATTTTTTAAATAAATTAACTAAATTATAAGTTATAATAACGTCTCACTGTAGGACACTAGGCCTATCCACACAACATGGCTACGGGGAGATTGGGTCATTACCCAACACTCGGAGCTAATGCAGATTATTGGTCAATAAATTGAAAGTACATTTCATAACGACATCCCAATTCAAGGTGACGATAACCGCTAAAGTTTATAACTAATTTTACAAATACACTCCAATATAAAGTCACTCATTTTTGTGAGTTTTAGATTTATTGCATTACCAACTAGAAAATCCGTGGTACTGAAACAACTTCAATCGCTGACGCATAGCTTGCATGACATGTGTACTGTGTAGGCAGGTCAAAACAACGATCGTTTTAAACATATTAACGGAGTTAAAATTTCTCTTCAAATACGTTGCTGGTTCGTGAGCTCTGCTCGATACTAGGTACGTGAATAAGAGTAGCAATGGAGAGTTGTGGTGCGATGTCATCGTGGGTTGGGTTACGGCAGTAGGGTGTCCCAGCTAGGGTTGCCACCCCTATATGTAATATATAGTATCTTACAAAATGTTTGTCTATTATACTATAATTTCATCGGTATACAGTTTTTAGACATTTATAGGGAAAATTAATTTCATTTTACTATTTATTTGTGTTAATATGGTTATTTATAATGTAGATTACAGAGGGTATTACAAGACTTACTAAAATAATCACGGTGTAAAATAAAAACAACCAAAAATAAATGTTTCTCAATATTTTTCACGAAATGATTATTTTTTATGTTTCAAAGAAAAAATCTACTTTGCCTTAAAAAAAGGTGGCAACCCTAGCGCCGCAGCTCCGGGCTTTATGCCAAGTACAAGCGCCACTGCACCGTGAGTAGTCTATCTTCCACGTGCAGTAGGAAATTAAGCATTCATCCCAAATCCCATACAATAAGGCACACAATCCCGCGTGCTGGGGGCATGTGAAATAATGTTGTTTTGTCGTGTGAATGTCTCGCGCGTAGTCTAGGGTTTTTAATGTGAAGCATCTCAAAGTCCACCGTGAAAAGAATTCGCGAGCAATGGAATTGTTTTTCTTTGGCATAGAAATTTATTTTGGTATAACCTTGAGCTTGGGGAGTTTTTGTTCAGTGTGTACGTGAATCAGTATCTTTAATACTGAACATTATAGGCATTTCTTCTATTTCACATTTAAATTACATTATTATGTGCTCGATAAGTTCATAAAGTCTTCCTTTCTACCACTATTACAGGAAACTATATTTTATATTTTTAGACATCGACTACAAAAAAATATCAATACATATTTTTGCTCGGAATTACACTTAACAACAACAAATAAATACTTTTCAATAACGAAACGAGAAATAGCCTTATTTACTGAATAGGTACTTTTGCCTATTATTGTAAACAAATTAATGAGTTTTCTTGGATGCGTCTTTATAAACAGGCCTGAACTACTGAAAAAAAATCATTTATATCTTTACTTTGGAATTTTAAATGTTATTTTATTGTATTTTTTTTGACGTTCATAAGTGCTTTTTAATTTTAATTTGAATAAATAGATTTTGACTTTGAAATAAGAAAAGTCAAATAATACATTATTTTTTAATGAATTATTGACAGCCCTATTCCTAGTGAGAGCAAAGTGCTATTAATAAAAAAATATATTTTAATTATCACTGTCATTGCGGTTTAAAATTGCTTGTAGTTGTTTTTCATTCATTTGGCACATTTACAGTAAATTGTTGACAAATGACTGGTTGTATGTAAGTGATTAACTCATAACCTTCGTTGACAAGTAAGAAGTCTTCATTTGAGCCGTAAGAGGCCTAGTCATCAAAAGTTATAATGAAATGAGATGTCAATATAGCAGGCGGCTTAACTGATGGCTAGATCCCACTCTATGACGTCCATAGGCTCGTTGCATAAATTCTTATGGGCTGAGGGTCACCTCCGCTCTCCACTTTTCCTGTGAAGCTGTGAATATGATCCACGGCCAACAGCTAAAAGTTCATCAAACAAATATATACATATTTTACAAATACTGATAGTTAAACGTGACACGCCACGCGTGAGGTGGGTATGCAATATGACTCGTGCTTATTGTAAAAACAAAATTTTCTTTTTATTTTGATGCCACTTTTGACTGCAGATCGGATACCGATTCAAAGCCACAGGGGACAATTGGTGAATAAGGAGTTATAATGTTACGGCAACATAACATTGGTTGCTTGCCTGGGAAAAGAGAGTTAGTATACACAGTGCACGCCTATGATGGTAAATAGCAAATGTCGTACAGTAATTCGAAGGTGAGGGTCAACAGTTCAGTTATTACGTAAATATGTAATCATCTATCTCACACAATACAACTCGGAATACTGGTATTGATTTTGTATAGAATACAATGATTATTCTTATGACCAGCTCATTATACTTCCCCACCGAGGGCACGAGCCTACCCGTAACGGCGGTATAGGCCTTAGTCGCCCACGCGGGCCCAGTGTAGATTGGCCGACTCCACGCACAATCTTTGAACCTCTTCGCAGGCGTGCGTAGGTTTCCTCAAGATGTTTTCCTTCATCGTAAGAGCTTCCGATAAACGTACATATAAATACGAAAATTCGAAAATACATTGGTTCGTGGCGGGATTTACCGATAGGCAAACCCATACGTACTGTACCCATATATGTTTAAACACGAATAGCCGAATATTGCAATTTAAATGTTTGCCGAAGATGCAACGAGGCTCCGAAAGCCAGCCAAAACTGTAGTCATCGTGTTTATTGCTTTATTTCGTATGCAATTTAATGGTTTATACATAGACGCACATAGAGCAGTGACAAATAAGCATCTAAATAGTTTACGGCTAGTCATGCACCAAAAATAGTGTATATACGTCAATACGTACGTAATAAAAAAAATAGAATAGATATAACACAATAAGAGGCATTCGAATATTAATATTTAAAGCTGAGATATTCGCTTATTCGCAAAATAAATAAAAAACTTTTAATTCCAGTTAGAACTTAGAACGTTAAAAAGATTAAATACAAAATAAAATAACAAAAACATATACCTAAAGGTTAAATTTTATTTTCGAATATAGTAGTTATTCAAACTATTTTTATATTTCTTGTTGAATTTTCAAAATCAATAATTCAAATGAAGTAAATGTGAATTGAAAATAGTCCCAAGTGGGAAGGGCTGTTTTACTAGGAACACAAACCTCGCCAATTACCATATAGGCATATAGAATTTTCTACGCATGCGCATAACGAGAATCAAGAGAAAAAGCATCGTTTATCTCGCTATGAACGGCTGCTATGGCCTCAATAGCCCATTTAGTTCTTATCTTCTAGCTAGCAAGTGATCCATTTAGAATATGTAAGCAACATTAAACGTATTAATCAATATATAGAATGAATATCTTTCAATTCTCAAAAGATTATGCAGCGTTTGCTCCTTAGGCCGGAATACGGTTTGATAGTTTATAATTTTCCGAAATAATTAGAATATGTATAATGGAAATTGGGAATCATACAATTATTTATCTTCTTTAATAATAATTGAAAAGTTTTTTTGCGTAAACTTTACAATGCGTTAACATTTTTGCTAGTATATTTACAATACATTTAGTTAACTATAAACAAACAACCCTTTTCCGATAGCAAAACATTAGTATTGTAATATAAATAACACTTGATTGCTGCGGGAAACTATATAAACCAACTGAAATATTGGCTAACAGTTGTGCACTATGTATAGTCTTCATTTATAAAACTCATCAAATAAAAAGGACACATCAAAATGCTAGTCATGACCATCATGCAATACTTGACCACGAAACATGGATACCATCCAATTTAAGTAATTGGCACGTAACTGTTGGCCGGCAAATTGCGGTGAAACAAAACAAACCATTATAGTTAATTTCACAGGCAAAACTGGCTTACCTAGAACTAAACGTAACACACATTACCGGAATTCATTATTGTAAGTGATTGTAAAAGCCATTCTCACGTTTCACGTTAAAAGCTTGGTGGATCAGCTTGAAATTTGCCCAATCCAAACTAAGCCAAATTATGAACACGTACCGTTAAAATTATTTTCAGTGCGCAAGCTCTCTTTAAAATACTTGACCAACGAACTCTAATAAGGCAGACTAAAGCCTAATTTTCCATTCACGCCATACAAAATATACGTTGGTTATCTAAATGAAGTAGGTATCTCTTTCTTTTATGAATACACTTCTACCATACAAAGGCCTTTCCAAATCATGACATGATCGCAATCGAAGGGGTTACCGCACCGGTTCCCACCGCTCTGCAGGATACACCACGAACAAGCGAAGCCGACATCTTTATTCAAATAAATCTTTTATATATAATAATGCATGCTTAATTTATTTTTAACCTATCGATTTATAAAAAATATTCCTTCACATATTCGAGTAGTACGATACAATAACCTAGTTTCTCAAGAAATACGCAAACTGTGCTCCTTGCGGAACAACATTATTTTCCGTCACATAAATACCTATTACTTGAAATGTGATCATAGTTGTCATTTTCACATAGAAACATGCAAATAAGGGCATGCAGTCAGTCATCAAGGTTAATATGTGTATGCTATATTAATTTCTAATCATTTAACATGTCGAATTTGGCCTGTCTACTGATAGGAGAAACTCAACCACCATGACGAATGATGCGGGAAGAATCCCGCAAGGTGCAATGTTTGTTTGGTTTTATAACTCTCGAATCTAAAGAATGTATTTATAAATATATTTTTTTTATAGTTTCTCTTTCTGTTTTGTAATTGTGTGGAAATAAATATGATTTAATAACGATATTTCGAGTGATTAGAAGTTTTTGCCTGTTTTCGAAACAACGGACGTTTAGTTACAGGTACTGCTTCCTTAATTAAAACAAGTTCTATCAAAATATAAATAAAAAACAACTGCATTTTGATAGAACTTTGACTGCCATTGAAATTAACATTAGGCTATAAATTACTCCAATTTTGCAATTTACATAATGTTATTCAAAAAAATTACATACAACAATAAGTATATAATGTACTCGTATATTGACAAGTAAATACATAGTACAATTCAACTGTCCAAATGCAATAGGATGCATATTATAATCAAACAGTGTCATAAAACTCGCATATAAATGTACACTGACTAACACACGTACATGACAGTGTGCACTATAATCCGATGATAGGGCGCATCACAGCGAAGAATAGAAAACGACAATGGTGCCAAATATCAAAGGCGGTGAGTAACGGTGGCGGGCTGTCCCATCTGCGCCGGCGCATGAATCACCCGACGAGATGCCCGTTGATTGAATCTTGAGTAATTAACGCATGGAGATGGTACAGGACCATACAGAGTCGGTCAATAACTCCAAACCAAGGGCGAATTGTGCCATGCTTATAAAAAGGCAACAGTTGACTTGGTGGACTTGAGTGAACTCTCAAAAAAGAAAAAAGAACTAGGTTTACAGTTCTATCAACTTCTTCGAATGCTTTGCTAGTCTTTTTTATTTTATTTAATGAACTTATTGAATTTCAATCAAAATCTATCAATTTTACTTCACCCACGAATTACGAAACTTAAGTTTAACTAAGCACATTTTAATTAATTGAGAGAGATAAATATAGAGGGCCCTTATAATAACCGGGGGGCGACTGCTGCTGTTTTTGTCAATTTTGTCACGGCTGACTCGAGAGCCAAATATGTTATTTTTTTATATTATAGGGCAAACGAATAAGATCACCTAATTGGAAAGTGATCACCTCCACCCAACAACGGAGACACCAGAAGTGTCACCGGTGCGTTGCTTCATGCATGCCTTTTAGGAAAGATTAAAATTTTGTGGTAAATAATAGTTTAACATTAGATTATTTAAAGCAAATCTTAAGTCTACAATTCCCAACTTTGAATTAGCAAACACAAACTTACGACTTGATTCCAAAGGTATTGTTACTACAGAAAATTCTAACAAACCGGACGTTCACAATAGTTCATTGCATGACGCTATATTACGAGCACATACATAATATCAGATTAAGACCAAACCCTGGATGAGTCACCGATTTAAGTCGATTGTGCAGCGGGAATAATAATAATTGCTTCCAGTGAGCGCGGGTGGGAGTGTCACCATCGGATTATAGCCACGAATGCTGGCACATTTTATTTAGTAAATAATGATTTATTATACTAGTGTATATCACGACACGTTGGCCAGAAATGAACAATGTACTTTAAATTGGACTTATTAAAAAATTTCAAGGATGTGACAATGTAAGTACTTAACCTTTTAACCGCCGGGATTCCAGACACAATAGAAAATCTATTTTTTATTGGATATATCCGTCAGCGACGTTAAAGGGTTAAAAGTAACGTTAGCTGTCCACTATCTTTTAGTCTTTCGTTCGCCCAAAATTTGTGCGAATATCATCTTATCGGACCATCGCCAACAAACAAATCAGTTGTGTTTTGCAACTGTCAATATTTCAATAATTAGCTTAATAACGAGTGCCGGGAAACCAGTCATATTAGAAGTTATTTTGTCTATCGGACATACGGCGACTACCATGGCATCAAATGTGTTAATTGAGGTAGAACTTAGGAAGCCCATGTAAAAGGTCCGCTACGTGATTATCTCAGATTAACCTCTCGTCTGAATGGGCTTCTTCGGGAGACGTCTGACAATAGATTTTCTATTGTATCTTGATTCTCCGCAGCTGAGCATTAAACTTTTAGTATGAGGTAAAGACTGAGACGGGTAGTATTTTTTTTAATGTTATAAGTGTACAGAACGGTCAGGTTGCTCCCCTTGTGGTAACTGATACGCCTAATCATGACAGAGCGGCATTGAAGGAGACCAATAACTGATAGACAGTTATTATCCTCCATCAATGCCGCACTGCGCTTGTCACCCGAGACAACAGATGTTAGGTCTCTTTTACCCGGTAATTACAACAATAAATTACACAAAAGTGCATAACACTCCTGTTTCACGGGATGATATCTGGCACTGCGGTGGTACCTACCTAGACGACTCAGTATCGAGTCTACCACCTAGTAAAATAACCGGATGCTGTGGCTTAGTATCATTACGACATAGTAGCAATTAACTGTAGTCCTTTCTTTGGGATCACTGGTGTATTATTTTATTAGCGACAGTTACCCTTTACCATCACGTAGGCTGCCTGTTTGTTTCCTCAGTAGTTTAATAAATAAAAATTCCAATGCCCTGAAACAGAGTTAACTTTTCTGATTCAGAGTTAGATATATTTATAGTTCATCATTTTGGCCATAGCAGTCCAGAAAGTAGGACTGGGATTCCAAACCCATAACTTCGCTGAGTTTTCGAACCAATCGTCCAGTGCGTATTGGTGGTTTCTTTTTTCGGCAGGGTGTACCCCGGATCGGTAAGATTGGTTTGGGATCCGAAATATGTAAGATTCATTGATTTATTTCGTTATTTTCGTTTGCAGTCATGATTACAGAAAGCCATGGCAATAAATACGAAAATGTCTGATGATACTACTGGAAACATATTTAATTGCATTTCGCTTGACGATATAAATATTCATAGCACATTGAATACAGCCGTAATATTTGTATCCGCAGACACAGTAGGTCGCGTGGAATCAAAACATCGTCACGAGTGTAACGACCCCTCCCGTCCGCTGATTACATACACAACTGAGACTCCTATTAGCTAACATGCACAAGACAATAATCATTGCGCCTGCCATTCACTATAAACCACTAGAAATAGCTGTAAATACGCAACTTTCTAGTAGCTTTATATGAATAGGTAATACGGAACTATAACAATATAATGTAGAGGCATTGTAGATTGTTTATCTAAAACAATTAACTAACCAGATGCACAATTGCACCGTCTCACTCAAAGTGTCCGCGGAGAAATTTTGCCCTTCGCGTCTGTTAGGCTAAATTTTAATTCATAATCACATCGCTCGCTACATATCGTATGACCTGTCCAGTTGGCCGTTTAGGCTGATGATGATGATGAAGTATATGTAAGCATTACAAGGAAACCTCCAATATGAAACAGCAATAGTCGTAAATTTTAAAAGCTCATTTATCTCCGACAGATTAATAGCTATGAAAGCAGCTCGTAAAATAAATTAAGACCTCTAGAATCAATGTGCCATCACTATTTCACAGGCTAACAAATGATTTTAATGAAAAATCTGCATTCCATTTTAAATTATTTTGCCTCAAACATTTATTTTGTAAGTAGATGTGTTAAAATAGCACTTACATTTGGTTAGCACTGACCTTCACAATTTTAGCCATGTGTGTTGTACACTTTATAACAAATACCTAATATTAAAGAATTTTGGTTTATAGTCTGTTTTCGAAATTTACATTTAAGTAAACACAAGATGCACACTGGAGATTGTATACCTTGGCAGAAATTATAATATAAGTTAATCAACATTAACTTAAATTTTTGTTTATGAACATATTACATCTAAGAAGTAAACCCATGTTACCTGTTAAGTAAACCCAAGTTTAATAATGTATTTTTAACATTAAATTAAAGAAAAATACATATATATTATACTATGAAAAGTAGAAACCTAGTACTTGGACTAGAAATAAATAAACCTCTTTAAAAAAGGATTACTACAAGGTTGATGTTACAGAAAAGACAAGTGAAAGCATGACAATTATAGAACAATGTTGAGATAATTAGAGTGAAACATTTTACCTACTGTTACTCATTTTTTGTGTGTAAACAATAAATAGCCCTGAAGTGAAAGGTACTGTGACAACCAATGCAGTGAACTAGTTAAAAAGTCAACTACTAAACCAAAGGTTCTAGGTTTAAAATACCAAAGATATCTGTTCAGGCCTAACAAATACTACAAACACTTTTAGGAGTGTATGTCATTAAATTACCACTTTAATTTTAATTTCATAAAATAAAAATTCAACTTAGGTTTAGTTTGAAACAGACTTGTGAACTCTCAAATGATTAAAGGTTAATTAAATTTATATTAAATATTATATTAAATTTCTTAGTCTTTATGATTAAATAATAAAAATACCTTGCAATCTTTATGCCGGTAGCACCAAGTGCAGCCAAACAGCAGGCCCACAGCAGTGATCAAGAGTGCCAGAGCCGGTAATGCTGCATACAGCCCACTTTGGCCCCAGGCTTCCGAATCTGCTGGGCCGCTACCATCTACAATTATATGAAATTATAGCAACAAACCATTGTAAACTGTTATGTGTATTATAATCAGGTAAAAGTAAAAACTTACAACCATTTCAGGTGGAAGTTATTAGGGGATTCTATGTACAGCAGTGGACATCATGTGGCTGATATGATTCTGATGAAAAGTAATAAACATCATAACATGTTTTGGAGGGTTATTTAGCACCGATTGCTATGAGCTAGATGAGCCTGAAATTGGCAGAAAAATTCTAGCAGGAAAAACAATGACCAGGGACAAAAAGGAATCTGTCAAAAAAATGATCTTTTTTTTATAAAAACGAGGCTGAAACTAGCATAAAAATGTGATGGGTGTAGACAGAAAGGAGACATGAAGACTTATTTCCATAGAATATGTTCAGAAATCTAAATGTTTGGCACATTTACATTACTATGGAACACAACCTTTTTTGGGAAGACTTTTTTTGGTTTTTCAGCCATAGCATTTTGTCTGCTAGCAGTTTTCTGCCATTTTCAGACTCATTGAAGCCAGACACAATTGAATTTCTTTTGTTTGTCACCCAACAGTTCACTGCTATGGAAGCCAACATGTTACAAAATTAATTGTTAACACTGTGAGGCTGAAACTGGCAGAAAATTGTAGCAGAAAAAATGTAATGATCAGGGATGGAAAAAGACATGATGCCCAAAGCCTATTTTCATTTATAACCTTATACTGCAACATGCAAATATTTCAAATATCTTTGAACTTATTCTATTGAAAACAGGGACCAAGTCCTTTTATGTGCCCGGCCATTGATTGTTTCAGCCTTATGTTAACACCTACTAGCAAACTGGTGGGTAACTGCTCAATCTCTCAATAGCTATGCTGTGCAGGCAGGCATGTGTACTGTTAATGTTATTGTATAGGTTGATGATGATAAAAACACCAGGATAACTGGTGCAGATTGAAGGAGACCGAGAGCTATTTCCAGCAGTGGACTGCAATAGTTTGAAGTGAGGGAAATATCATGAAATGTCATTTAAAACCAATACATGATTTTCTGTATTTTTTTTATATCATACAGAAATATTTCCAATACTAAAATTTTTTAAAATATGTATCTACAAAGTAAATTTATTGCGAATTTAACAATATAAACCTTTGTAAATTGATGGAAAATTACCAATAAGACATATAGTGCATTCTATTACATTACTATTCCAACAAGAATCTATAGTCTGTTTTTTTACCCGTGGAGTAATTTGACATTTCAGATTTAGTTTGCTCATTTAGAAACTAACCGTTTTCAAAACTCTTTTTGAGGGTAGGCCCAAACTAAATATTAGGTCGGAAAGTGCAGACTTGTAGTACCTATGATTCGAAAATAGCAAAAATATGATGCGTAGTAACGCTTAACGCTAATCCTGCCAAGTTTATATTTGATAGACAAAAGTTAGCAGTAATGTTTATTTACAGAAAAACATGATATTTTTGTTGTTAGAATGACTCACCGTAAGGGTAGGTTTGCGGCGTTGATCCAATTGGTAATCCATATCCAAAATGTGAGCCGGTCAAGGCCACGAAAAACACTACCCATAACGTACCCATTATTGATACATTATTTACACAGCCGCATTATTTTTCGTTTCATTATTTATCATTTTCATACATCACCACAACACAAAAAATACACGGTCCACGACAGATTTGCACTTCCTTTGATAAAACGATACACTGTAGGCTATTTGCACGGAAAATTAAGTATAAATAACATGTCCATAGCCTAGAATATAGATGCATTTAAAACTTAGTATTCCTAGTAAATTTCATGCACATTTACAATAAATTGCGCAACCCACAGCTGTACCGAACGCCATTTTTGATTTTTCTAAACCGGTGTTATAATCATAGATAAATTTTCTACTAGATGACAGCCTTTTTATTTACTTGTAACACAATATGATCACAACAAGATAATAATTTTAGATAAAAAAGGGTTCAAATACGTAACTACAATTTGAGTAAATAATCTAAGTAAAATATTTAGTTATACCAGTCATTGTTCTTTCGTTTAATCAAAACTTTTAATTTAAATGAGTGACGAAACCTCGATGACAAGTGACAAGTGAAGACAACTATTGTCAGCTGTCATAATATTGCAAAAATAATCAAATTCTTGCAAGAACCTCAAAATTGTTCTAAATCTGAAAATGTGTCATAAAAAACATTAATAAAATAATTATGTTTTTTGCCAAAAATATCAATTTTCCATAGAATCCCCGACGAATGCTCATAAACTTTAATTCCTAATAGAAATAACCTCAAAACACATGTACGGTAAAGGAGTTTTGTTTAGTTACCAAGTAGTTAGCAAATGTAGCATACGAAATTACAAAAAGGAGAGCACTAAAAAACTGTTGGAATTTCTAGCCGAAATGCCTAAAGCTAATACTGCAAGAATTGTTGATGCTCAACGGCAAAGACAGCAAATATCAAAAAAAGGTGAAAAGTATTCACCTAGTACTGTATTTCTTCAAGTACTTGGGTCTGGAGCTCGTGGAGCACCAAATACTTTATACTTATTTACAGACCAGAAACGGTAAGTTTCAATTTCATACAATATCGCCTAGTAAGTCAGCTGTTCAAAAAATAATGATGAGAATAAGTGAAATATTATCATTTATTAACAATATATTTGCCAACATCCATTTTGAGTTACATCTTGAAATAAAAATTCGTACATAACTTATTATTATAGCTATGCTGTGTGGGAAGGCTTGTGCCTTCCAGTGGATTGTTATAAGCTGATGATAATGATGAAATATTAACACAGGTATTTATTTAACTGTGGAGAATGTACACAACGGCTGGCCCATGAGCATAAAGTTAAACTTTCCCGGCTTGATCACATCTTTATTACAAACAAGACCTGGGCAAACATTGGAGGGCTGCCTGGCTTATCATTAACATTACAAGATGTTGGAGTACCAAATATCACTCTGCATGGACCAGAGGGACTGGTAATGTATTGACTTATGATATTAAACAATATTAATAGAATGAGGAAATGAAGCTGTTCTCTGTGGACTGTCACAAGCAGTTATATTTATTTAAAACCAAATAATAATACAGTTTGACTGTTTACTCATAGATTTAAATCTTTTGCATGAGTTCTCTTATTACTTTTTTTCTTTCAACAGGATGAATTGTACAGTGCCACTAAAAGATTTGTGATAATGAAGGAAATGAATGTTACAATGGCGAAATGTAGTCCCAGTGAAGATTTTGAAGATAGTGTTATGAGTGTAAAATATGTATTGTTGTAAGTATTAAATATACCTTTTTTTGGCTACTGTTAACATCTGATGACTGCAAAATTAACTTATTTAGGAAGGCCTACATAATTAATCATTTTTGTATCTACCAAAATTCACACAGAGCCATCTATACCATTTAACCAATCTTGAGCAGGTGACCATTTTTAGTTGAAATGATGATAATTATGTAGAATTTTACGGTGAAGGAAAACATCGTGAGGAAACCAACACACGCCTGCGAAGAGATTCAAAGGTTGTGCGTGAAGTCGTCCAACCCTCACTGGGCCCGCGTGGACGACTAGGGCCTAATCACCCTATACCGGTAGGCTCGTGCCCCTGGGTGGGGACGTTTAATGAGCTGATGATGATGTAGAATTTTATAAATTAACCAGTTTAAATTGTTATTACATTTTGAGGATTGCTGTTATTCACAGCCATATGCATGCAATAAAACTTATTTATTATGAAATAAGTTATATTCTGATACAATAAGAGATTACCAACCTTTCGAAAATTGCAAAGTCATAAAACAAATACAATTATTTTTAAGTAATTAAGGGCTTAACCTTACAATTGTGCAGAGGCCCAGATGATAGTGTTTTATTTGGTAAGGATCTAAAACCAGCTGCAAAACGACCAAAACTAGAATCAAACCAAGAAAAGGAATATGAAGAGTTTATCCATGATGAAACTGATTATTATAAGTCTGATGTCAGAAATCACAATAGCAAAAACAATAATAAGGACAAAACAAAACCAAAAAGCAACTATGAAAAAGGTAAATTTATTCATACTTAATAATATCGACTGCTTTTAAACACCTTTATTTTCGGAGAGATTGACAACTAAGGTGGAAATTTATTCTTTTAGATATATAAAAATATAAAATCTCTAAAATAGTACAATGAATAATAATAATCTATCTATATCTTGAAGAAAACAAGAGTTTGTTAGAGCTAATCCTAATCATTTTTTATTGAATTGCCATTCTAGAATTCTATTTTGACCGACAAAAATAACAGTGAATAATTATTTTTATTTTTCAGATCCAATGAAAAAGAAAACTGAGAAAGTACTGCATGACTTGCAAAAGAAATCTAATTGCTCTGTTGCTTACATTTGCACTCTAAAGGTAATGTTCATTAGTTTTGTTACATAATTTATTCATATTGTGATCATTCATCATCATCAGCTCATAAACGTCCCCACCGAGGGGCACGAGCCTACCCATATTGGGTGATTGTGATCATTATTATGCAATAAATTATTTTGTTTTATTATTATTACAAATTGATAGTTGAGCTGACTGTTTTATTATTATTTTTTGTTCTTCATAGAAACGATTTGGTACTCTAGACTTGGCCAAGTGTGTGGAAATGGGTGTGAAACCAGGTCCATTGTTAGGACAGTTGAAGAGTGGACACGATGTAGTGCTGCCAGACGGTACTTTAGTTCTTTCCAAAGACGTGAAGACACCAGATGACCCAGGACCTGTTTTCATTGGTATAATTTTATGTTATTTAGTAAATATCTTTAAAAAAAATTAAACAGACTGCGGGGAGCCCCAACAGTATCTTAAAGAGTATAATGGAGACCTAAGACTCTCCTATATTAAAACATTTCATGTGTTTGCTGACACAGAGTGATGTAGGTGATCGGCGGATGCAGAGATGAAATGTTTTGTTTGTTATTTTGTTGTGTGTATTTTGTACTAACAATTATATAAATATTATGATTATGTGCCTACTAATACTACTCATCAATGGATCAATTTGTAATCTAAAATAAATGCTTATTATTATTATACTTTACTGGCAATAGTTTTTGGGAATTTGTGCTTCATATTTCTAGCTAAAGAAGACTAAGGTGATTGATAACTATCAGACTGCCAGAGCTGTCACCTTCCATATTGGGTTTGAAACTCCTCGATGTAGTGAATCCATAGGGAAGACCTTACAGCCAGTTCAGTAGTAGTATGTTTTAGCTGGAGTAGATTCTTATTGTTTCTTATGTAAAGTAATTGGGGACAGTCAGTTCACTCACCTGATCATGACAAGTAGTATTGAAAGAACTAATGACTATAAAGTAGATTATTCTTCATCAGTGCTGCCCTAAATCCGCTACCCGAGAGACGCATAAGATAGGTTCTTATACAGTACCCTCATACCCGAAACATAA
>PQWD01002871.1:0-28891 GCA_019425675.1 Leucinodes orbonalis
TATTTGCTAAGTGGCAACTGAGTAAGAGCTTAGTAACATTTCGATTAGCTTAATAACTTTGGAATAACAGGTCAAATTGCTGTTATTAAGCTCTAACACTTATGTTATACAGTTTCGTCGACCTGGTACATTTATTCAAGTAATCATTGTGAAAATTTTTTTTTCTATAGGATTCAATATTTTCATGTGATTATGAAATGATATGGCGATGAATATAAAATCGATATCTAAGTAAATGTGGATTTACAAGTTATACTGTGTCACCTATTTGTTACATCTAAGTGCGCAAGTAAACTTATCGTGAATTTTTATTTCATCATTTTTATGCGCCGCTTGAATAATCAAGATAGCGGATAGTAAATAGTGTTTTCAGACATACATACAAGTCTTAAAAAAAATTACTTGTGACGAAAAATTTAATACTATTTATTTTAATGCAACATAATCAAATGAATTTTGTTGAAAATGTTGTAATTGTAAGATAGAGCATTTTGGTGATCTAGTAAATTCCTTGTAAGTCTAAGTTAAAAAGCATTTTAATGGCGATCTATTTTTTGTTTTAATATGCCGAATAAAGTCCACACATGTATTGCTTTAGCTTGAAAAAGAGTAGTTCAAATATTTTCTTCTTGAGTGTGTATGGCCAACCTCCTCACACATAGCATAAGTTAGTATATAAGCATAGTTGTAGTCATTGATAAGACATTATAACCAGATGCACTCAATATACGTGTTTCATTCAAGTCTCCCGGTTCCCACATGCATGGCGACCCTGCCAGTGCTGCTTTGGGCAGCGCTGCGCGTAAGAGTTAGGATTGTATTAAAATAACAAGACGAGGCAAAATTACATTAAAAAAAAAAACAAAACACGTGAAGATGCTGGAAGACGCTATTGAGGTTGGTTCAAAAGAAACATTTGCTGGGTGCCGGGTGAGTTCGTTTCGGAGGATGTAAGAAACTGCTGGCTGCCGGGAGAATTGGAGTCCAAAGTTGGAGCAGCCAGGAGTTAGTTTCCGATATGGATGGAGCCTGTGTAGTGAGTGTTTGTGAGATAAAGACTAAAAGACGTAATACGGTGTGGTGATAGTTTTTATTTTTAATTAGAACTTTTAAAGATTTCATAACTTTTAAATGTTAATTGAAGTTTTTTTTTTTTAAACATTTATAAGTGCATAAGGTAAGCAGACAGGTCAATTATGTCTTAATAATTAATAGTTATTATTAACTTATGAATCTTATGATACGCTTGGCTTGGTCAATGTTATAATTGTTCCAATTCAAATATCCCATCGTGTTTTATTTTATAATAATGTTCTTTGAAAATAATACCGATTAATTTGCAAATAATCTAGTAGATTAGATACATTTTAAATATGAAGAAGTACGAGTTGCTGATTATGAGAATTTAAAGCCAATGGTATAATTATTTTCTAAATTCTAAAGTTCCTATGTTTCTTATATTATGTTTTGTCTAAATTAAAAGAAAATATTTCATTTATAAATATAAGTTGCTCGTATGGTGTTAACATTATAAATTCTTTTGATACGTAATTATTTGCATTGCTAGTAGCAGCGTTTCACTCATACATGTTTACGAGATCAGCGAAATATGTTATATGTGTGTTGTTACAACCGCGGCGTTCCATATTAGAATTGAATAACAACAATGCGATGATTATGATTTCTTCGAAATGTAATTCAATACTCTAGTTGAACACCGAATACCTAAGAAATGTTAGAAATATATATGGTTAGTATTGTAATTTAAATTCAGGATGAATTGCTTGCAAGAAGTTTTGATTTTTTTGTTCATATAGATTTGTAATATTAAATAAGACAAGAGTGAATTATGGTTGAAAGTGATAGAAGATTATTGTGATGTGTTTTGTTTAATGTTTAGATGAAAGGTATTGTGGAATGGAAGGATTTTTGTTAAATGTGTATTTATTATACAATTGGAGTGATCACCCAAAGGTAAAATAAATCATTTTAACTATTTGTATGGTCACGAAAGGTTATTGAAAGCAGGTATATTTGAAGTAGTGAAAGAGATGAGAGGTGAAAAAATAAGAAGACACGTAAGGATATTGTGGGAAAGTCGGCAAAGAATCCTTCAGATTGGAAACTGTTGGAGACCTTAGATGTCTTAAATGAAGTTGACTGGTTTTTAAAGTAAAGATTATTATTTTTATAATGGTACAAGGTACAATATAGGGTGACAGATCCTTTATTTGATCATGGTGTAGACGAGCTTCTCTCCGTGAAAATAGTTGGAGATTATGTAATCTTAAAACATGCCCCTAAAAATAAAGCTGCGTGGTGCAGTAGATAATTATGACTAAAATGTCAATTAAAAGTCGACTTAATTAAATGTACCAAATGATTATGTGATATTAAGGGACGGCCGCCCAATAAAAATACCCAAGAGGTATAATTATAATGTACCAAGAATGAGAATAAAGAAATAAGGATATAGTGATGAGTGTGTTGTGCGCGAGAAGTGATGTGAAGGAATAGATATATACAAATGATGATTTTAAAAGACTAGTGTTTATTGAGATTGTTTTCAAATATATTTTTTTATCTGACTGTAATTTTTAGATACATGATTAGAAACGAGTAGATATAGTTTTATTGATTGTTTATACCTCAAATGTTTTACTGTCAAAATTTTATTTGTATAATCTTTTCGTTAAAATAAATTTAATTGACCTTAATTTAAAGGACCTGTCTGCTGAACCTATTTATGTATATAATAATAGAGGTATATATCTAGAAATAAATAAATTTACTTGCTATTTTACTTAGGCATTTTGAACTAGGATTTTTCTTTCTTTCGTATTTTTAATAATAAATGTTGATTGTAATTTAAAATAAGTATAACGCATTTTTTCTGGACATTCCCTAATAAACAGTTTGGTAAATCTAAAAAAAATAAAAATTCAATGATGTTTTTTTTGTTTCAAATCACGGGGAGGTGTAGTGTGTAATGGCCAACCTCCCTCACACATAGACATAAGTTAGTATATAAGCATAGTTGTAAGTCATTTGATAGACATATACCAGAGTGCACTCAATATACGTGTTTTCATTCAGTCTCCCGGTTCCACATTGCACAACAACAATTGAATAACGAATATAATAGGTCACATACTAAAAATAGTGTAACATATTTTATAAGAAATTTATGAAAAAACATATAATAAAATCCTTATAAATTAACCAACATTCTTTTTATTATTCTGATAAAAAACAATGATATTCACACAAGACAATTTTAGGATTTTATTTGAATAAGTTAGTTTAAAACCGCTTTATACCGAAAAAAGGTGAATAAAACATGAAAAATATTGTTCATTCAGCAGCTGAATAATTAGTTAAATGTAGTATCTTATCTTGTTTAAAGATAATGTAAACAATTATTTAATGTCCAGCTGTATAATAAAACTTTATTCAGCAATAAGCTGTTTCAAACGCTTCAAGCTTAGTAATGTATTTATAATAGCTGTACACATTATGATTATTCAGATAGAGAGACAGAAATACAGAATTCATTAAGCGTTAAGAATTTAAAGGTCTAGCTAACTAGATATATTTACTCCTAAAATCACAAGTAACAATTATTACTGTAGGTATGTTTTCTTTTCGACTTAAATATTAAACAAATTATTAATAATATTTAGTACAACAGTTTCATCTTTATAAATAAGTATTTATTGCAATTGAAACATTTATTTCACAATAGTGGAAATACAATGATAAATCTAAGGGAAAAAAGTAAGGACCCAATATGTAGCCAACATTACGGCTAGAGGTAAATAACTGTGAACGCACTATAAATCCTACCAAAAAGCATATTAAAAAAACTCGTTTCAATTTATGGTCTACGGTTTGCCGCCATGACTTAATATAGTGTTCCAACAATATGATTTTTGCCGGTTTCTATGGTGCGGTCTGTACTGTCATATTGTGAAAAAGTATTTCTTGAAATTCTATATGCAAAATAAATGTTTCATTTTATTTAGAGGCGTCGATGGCCCAATAGTGTTGACTGTCGCCCTCCTACCATTGGTCGCATTCACGCGATTATTGTTTGCAGACTGTAGTAGCTATGTCAACCAGGAAAACCACCAATAATAAAACTTCTTTTTAATAAGAACCTGGCAAATGTTTCTTTCATCTAGAATTATAATGATGAAGCGTTTGTTTTAAATGTACAGGGTTCGAAAGTCGAAGTACGAGATTTTTAGCTACTTATGTACGAGAAATTCTGTTTCGGGGTTGGCAGCACTGAAGCGCCCCCTATACTTTTAAACTTCTTGAGATTGAAAGTTTAAACTCTCTTCCATTTATAGGGAACAAATAAACCTATAATAACGAGAATTTTAATTATCTTAGTTAATGAAATAAATATTATATTGTAGAAAATTTTTTATTAAATAAAATGTATTGTTTGCGATGATTGCGGTCTCACAATAAATATATTCGGAAACTGTCAGTCTGTTTTTGTTTATGGTAACAAATTACAAAAAATCAATTTCTACCCGGCAGGGCGGATGAGTCTGTTGACAGTTTGGTGAAGTGCGTGGAAATCTTGAATCGAGACATGTTTTTATTTTAAACAAATATAACCAGTATTTATCAATATGCAGAGATCAGGTAATTTGTATTTGTGGTAACTTTTTTATGTAGTTGTTTTTTGGTGTTAACACTAGAGCGTATATTCGCGCCAATAGCTTCTACGAGAATGCTTCGCTATCTTGATAAAATTTAATATCACACTGGTTTCTCCGATAATTATAAATAAATATTTTATACTTCATTTTGTCGTTGTAATAATAAGTATTTTAACAGTGTATTCTTATTATACATTAGGCGCGGTAAACAGTAGAAACATTTAAATAATTCCAAAAATTGTGTCTTGTCTGTTTCATAAATGTTTACTAATGTTCAAAGCCAACAAATTCAATTGCAGCTAAGTATCTGTTTCTTAACCTTCAGTTTAATAATAGTAAATAATGAATATAATTAGATTGTATTTCTGAACATATTAATACAGCAAAAATTATAAAATTTTTGCACTTTTCTTACATCATTTTCACCAGCATTCATATTTATTAAACAAAAACATTTTGATTATTATAAATATTGATTTAATAAACATTGCAATCATCAAACATTTCTTATATTTATTATCTTTAAGCAGATACGGGCATCTCATTTTAATTCTTAACTATTTAGTGTTATATAATATGACAACAATATTTATTGTCAAAAATAAATTCAATCACATCTTTCCGAAAAGAAATATATTTGGTTACATTTTATCTCTCAACCTATTTCAGAACACGAGAACAGATAGGTTTCACCTATAGTAAGATTTGTATAGGTTTTATCATCAAAGGTTTTTATGATATTTTAAACAATGCATGTAAGAGTATGCTGGAGCTGACTTTAATAGCTTTTGCAGGACTTAAATCCTGACAACAATATTTTGTTTTAAGTTTAATCTTTTAAACTAATTGTTGATTAATTTAATTTGTTTTATATTGTACACATGTATGTGTGCCAGAAGCTGTATTTACGTTTTGATAAATTAGTCAAAGTCAAAGTTAAAAACATTTATTTCAAATTAGGCTTACAAAAAGCACTTATGAACATCAAAAAATATACAAAAATATAATGAAAAATAATTAAAATACTAAACTAAAAATATGAGTTTTGATGCTTTGAAAAAAAAGAGCTTCAGTGGTTTGGCCTGTTGAGAAAGAAGCACTCAAGAAAACTCAACAGTGTAGCCTTTTTTAAAAACAATTCCTTAATGTAACAATATATCATAAACACTGAAATAGCTGAGCAGTTTAAGACCATGGATTTTTATCACATAAATATTCGTCAATAGTGTAGTACCCTTTTTTAGAAAGGTGTTGTTTGATTCTAACTTTAAACATATGAAAGGGCAACTCACAATATTTTGCGGTACCTTATTGAAAAACTTAATACATCTTCCTATAAAGATTTACCTATTTTATGTATTCTCAAGTCCGGAACAGCAAGTTTTTTTCCTAGTATTAAAATTGTGTGAATCACAATTTTTCTTAAAGGTGTTATAGTATTTACGAACATAAATTAAATTTTCTAAATATTTGCGATCATACAGTCATTATATTTATTTCTTTAAAAAGTTCCTTAGAGAGTCACGTGGTCTAAGGTTGTAGATAAAACGAATAGCTCTTTTTTGTAGCACAAATATTGTATTAATGTCGGCAGCCGAGCCCCACAACAGTAGACTGAAGTCAAAAATCTTGCCGTTTCTATATCTGTCAAGAGCCTTATCTTTCTAACAGCATAAGCTGCCGAGCTAAGTCTACCAGCCAGTGATTCAATGTGAGGCCCCATTGCAGCTTTGAATCTAAAGTTATGTCTGTTCACTTTAAAAACAATGACGTATCATCAGCAAATAGAACTATATCCGAAAGGCTTTTACAATAGTAAGGGAGGTCATTTATATATTTCAAAGAGAGGGCCTAAAATTGAACCTTGGGGTACTCCCATGCGATAAGTAAGATTAAGTCTTATAGAATTCTATAAGTCTTAATGAGCAGTCTGATACACATAATATGTCTCAATTAAATACCCCTTACCATAGATTTATATGTACCTCAATGCCCCTTACTCTTAACTGAGATTTGCCCTTTAACAAAATAATAAACCCGGAAAAATACGGCCCGTGGCGTCCGTGCCCTGGTTTTGATAACCAATTTGGTATTGCGGTGGAGACATCGCCTGCTGCATCAAAGGTTCTGGGTTCAATACCCAGGCAGTACAAACAATTGTGTGCATGAACATGTTTACAAAAAAAATGTATATAAGTATGTTTATCTGTTGTTTAGTACCCATAAAACAGGCTTCACCCTGAACTTGGGGCTAGATGGCGCTGTGTAAATGTCAGTGGATCATCATCATCATCATCATCATTACAGCCCAATTATGTCCACTGCTGAACGAAGGCCTCCCCTAATGATTTCCACGCGGACCGATCCCTTGCAGTTGACATCCATCTGCTACCCGCCACCTTAACCAGATCATCCGTCCATCTGGTTGGGGGTCGGCCTACGCTTCGCTTTCCAGTCAGTGGATATTTATTTATTATTATATTATTTCACATTTTTAAGAGTCATTTTTGTCACGTATATCTGACCTTGCTGTACAGGGCAGGCAAGTCCTTGTCATGTGTAGACAATGTTGGTGGACAAAAGGTTAAAGAAAGAAGTGAAGTTAGATGTGAGGCAGCATCAAAAGTAAAAGATAAGAGGGAAAAAAAAGGAAATATAGTGAAATTGCTTGTCTTGTAATTGTCTTTTTTGATAATATATTCTTTGAAGTTTAGATTTTTCATTCAGATATTTTGATGTGACTATATAACTATGGCTCGTCTTTACTAAGGCTATGGGTGGCTAGAAGCTTCATTATTTTTTGGTCATATATTTAGATAGAACATTTTATCTTGTGAAGTTTTAATCTGCGGAAACTAAGACTTTTCAAGAAAAAAATCTGAAAGTTTACGAAAAACGGGATTTTTAAGGTTATTTTGACGTCATTTTAACGTTTCGTCAGAAGCAATGTCTTTTTTGTAACAACGAATGTTTTTATTTTACCAGATATTCTAACTTTTGTGTTGCTGTTTGAGTTTTCTAACAAAAAATGTCAGAACATTGTTTTATTTTGTGCTAAAGGCTTCTATTCTGCAGCTACTCAAAGTTAATTCGGTGGACAAGAAGCTAGTATGTAAATTACAATCTATATAGACTCTGACCAGGGTTTTCTGGGAAAGACCTTAAGTAAAGGTTTTTTAGTCTGGTATCTATCCAGGTACCAAGGTTGCATTTCCATTTACTGTCATTTTCATGTCTCACTTTTACTGACCAAGAACGAAAACAGTTATCTCACATCTTTCAAATAAACGTTTTTAAAAGACTGATGATGCCTTAACGACTTGTTCTTCACTAACATTTCGAGTATTTATACTCGTTTGCTTATTTCTGTTTATTATATATATAGGATGAGATATTTTACCAGGCAATGTAGTAGTTTTGTAGGTATACAGTTCCTTGGTATGGGACTCTTTGTCTCGTGCTCACTGAGCGTGTGACCTCATCCCGGGCGGAACCTGACCGCCATGACGTCGCGACTCTATGTAATCGACACTACCTTTTACTGTGCTGTATTCATAAGCTTTTTTTTATTGTTTCACTCAAATTAGCTCAGTCTTCTATAAGGTTTAATCTTAGGAAAAGTTGTTAAGATACATAATTATTAATAACCATAACATGAAACAAAAATCGCTAACCAAAAAAAGATAATTTACAGAGTGGTTAATTCTGGCTACTTGTATCATTGAGGTATCGCTTAAACATTTTTTTGAGTCATTAAGTAGTAAATCTCTACACTGTGTCCTTAGTTTACATTATTGTAACTTTTAAAATACATACGGTAAAGTTGTCATTGCTCCGACTCCAATTTCATGTTCACTCGCATTTTGGCTCCTTTTTGCAATGATGAAAGAAACAGTATGTTTAAGTTTTTAGGGTTCCGTAGCCAAATGGTAAAAAACGGAACCCATGAAGATCCGTCAAGTCTGTCTGTCTGTCCGTATGTCACACCCTTTTTCTCCAAAACTATAATCACTACGCTATTCAAACTTTGTGAGTATATGTATTCTGTGAACCGCTATAAGGTTTTGACTAGAAACTTTAAAAAAAACTTAAATATTTTTCCATCGTACCCCTCTCCAAATGTAGGTGATCAATGTGTAGATAATTAAAAATGATTTATATATGCCTGACTGTTAGTCAATTTTTGTATTATTTTTTAAGAAAGGATTAAATTATTATTTATGAAAGTGTCGTCAACATCATAGGATTATAATCGATTGTTATAGTTGTATGACGATGTCTTTTATGTTTGACATAGGTACATTACACATTTATTAAAAGGAGTCGATAAGAGTTAAGTCCGCATTTAACTGGTCGCCTAATTGAACCGAAACGTTATTGTAGTCATGAATCTGACCTTCTTCTTATTGTATTGCAATTAAATACACATTGTGCATATTTATTGGGCAACTGCCTTCTGGTGACAGCAATGTATGAAGTTGCGTTTATTTATGTTTTAGCTAAGACCAGCTTTTTGTATCTGATTCATAGGGCTTTTATCCGGCCGGCTCTCCGACAGTTATTTATAATCATAAAAAATATGAAACCAAGTAATAACGTTATTAAGGCGATTTGACGGTACCCATGACATTATTATAAGTATCAGAATAAAGGATTCGAGATGTTTGACCTCAAAGGGCGCATAGCCAGCTCGACGCAGCGGAATTTGCCGACTTGCGAATTCTCTGTATGCATTGAAATAGCTTGTGCAATTGTACTGTGTCCGCCCGCGAGTGCAGCTCAGTTGCGACGCGCTCACACCGTCCGCTCTCCGCTACGCACACTCATCTCTCACGCGTAAACATCTAGTCATGCGTTTGTGTCGTATCAATATCAACGGATTTCGACTTTGTCACGGAGTCAATATTTGTCGGTATATGGATCAATGATTTGATTGCTGTTTACTTCGAACAGTATAATGTTAATGTGCAGTGTATAGACGTTCTTACCAGCCGGTGTTTGATTATGACAGTTATCATTTGAAAGAAAGCAGATAACAATTAAAAGGTTTACGATGGATTCAACCGAAGCTTCGTGCCCTTTATGTAAGAAAGTTTTGTTATTTAGTAGTTTTAGTGCATGTTTAGCAGTAGAAAAGTTGGGTTCCAAGAAATTTTATGTCAATAAACTTTGAACAACTCTGGTTGCATTATGACATTGTTTAGATTAATCGATAGTACACGTTCTGTCCCCCGACTTGATTATATGCGATTCCGGATTTGCCAACATAATTTCAAATGAAGATCCATTTATATTTGTTATTGTTTGATTGGTCGCGTCATTTGTTTATTTTCTTTCATCAAAGTGTACGGTGTAGTCGACATTGGAAACAATCGGGATTTAAAAACAATACTAGCATACAGGTCTAATGATTCACTCGATCGCTCCATAATTTACAGCAGTATGTCTTACTATACCATACGTACGTGCGTGCCATTTGGTGACACCGAATCGTATCTATTTTTTGTGAAAATTGTTAATGGAAGTGGAATATATGAGCACAGACAGCCTTGAAGACGTTGGTACATGTTGCCTTCCTTGCCTAGGTTTGTTCCTTGTATAAGGGCCTGCCTTTGAGAGTTGCTGCTGACTTCTGTTTTATAAAGTATTTTGTAAATAATGCTTATTTTTTTTAAATCTGACTTTCTTTTTGTTACATGTGCGGATTCTACGATGCCTTTGATATAATCAGCGGTAAGTTATTAAAATCAAAAGTTATTAATTCTCTTAAGCGTTTCAGATTTAAGAACTGACGCTTTTTAAGGTATATACTTATCTGCGCTCGCCAATTTTATTGCCCGGTTAAGCTGTAAAGGCCATCTGAGGCCAACAGCAGTAGTCAGTTCAAGAAAAAAAAGGAACTGGCGCTTGTCCTACAAGGCTTATTATTATTATTGATAATGACGGTATTTATTGCGTTGTTATAATTTCCAATGAGCGATATCTGTAGTGAGTTATTGGGTCGTCAGGACCGTTTGTCGACTAAGCACGTATTTGTTGCGTGCGTCGTTTGAATTACGAGTTGGAATTCGCGACCGCTATTTGGCCCTGGTAAGGCATCGTCCGTCCAGCAAGCACCATGACACCAATACTGGCCGTCCCTATGGGCCCCGGTGAACGCGACATCGACACTTGCACATCGTTACCGATTGGAGTGACGAACGCGTTCGTTATCCACGGCGAGCAATTTGCTGTCGTCGTTTCAGTAAGCGAATTTGAAATCGCGAGCGGTCGTTGCATTGTGAATTTATTGTTTTATGTTATTGGAACATTACTCTTTTTTTCCCGGTATTCAGTCGCTTGTTTGTTTGTCGCGTCCATTCCTCGGTTTGTACTATAATCGTATTCGAATCCCTTTCCATTCCAATGAACCGATGTGACTATTTTTTTCTCCGGTCAGCCACTAGATGCAGAGTATTTTTATAAATAGGGACCATTAGAATTCAGCGCCCTTATTTTAATGATATTTCACCAAATTTTGTATGGCTGTTTTAGTTTACTAGATACCATAAGCTTTTATCAGCTTTGACGTTTAGGCGCGGTGGTTGCCGTAATCAGCTGATTCAACGGAACGAACTCTTCACTCCTCCGGATGTGATTTGTCGACGGAAAAATGTGTTATCGCGTCTGCTTGCGAAGTACATAGCTGTAACTGTAACAGTATGTTTCCTTCTTGAACTGGGAACGGCAGAATATTGTTGTATTAATAATTAAAGCTTTTGGCCGTTCATGAAGGTGTGTTGTGGTACGTTAACTGTTCGTGATAAGCAATGACTTCTGTGTCCGAATCGCCCCTGAACAGATCGAGGAATAGGCCTGTCTTGGCTCGCTATAAACCAAATAGTGGAAGTAAAGAACAGGTAAGAATAATACATATTTTTTAAACAATACTTAACGTCAAATCTCAGTGAACAAATTAATTCCTTGTTATTATTGTTATCATTTTACTGATCTTGGAAAACAGAAAATATTAATCAAGTGGGTACCTCTATATTAAGTGCTAAACAGTACCTGCTTTAATAATATCTTGTGTACTAGATATTTGTGGTCATCTTTGTATTCTTGCGGCGTTGCATGTAAATGCAGCCTTTGTAACAGTATTTATTTTTGGGTGTAGAAGTGTATAAAGGGAAAATATCAATATTATTACTAACAGCATATATATAAAGTTACGCATTCGATGAACCGACCTAATTACAGAACCGTTATTTTTCGGCTATTTTACTTACAGTCGAACCAAATATATTGTAACAATTATAAATTTACAATTTATTTAACAGTCAAGATGATATTCCTTTATTATACATTTGTGCTTTCTTATAATAGATTTTGTATGTTAAGTTAAACATTGGATCCCTATGCATTAAGTATGGACGATAATAAATTATGGCAAATTGAAAATTGAGCTCGGAATATTACTACAAAAGTGGTTTTCCCTTTTCATTTGTCATTTACTGGTTTATATTTCTTTTAAATATTAACTCAACATTTTTCTGCTATTTACTATTGTATGGACAAATAAAACGTTGTCCTTCATCTTGCATGCTTGATTTGCTTTCTAAGGTTCTATCCTTATGGATACTTAATTATATAAATTGCAACCTGGAATTGCAACTAAGTAGTAGTTTTCCTCTTCGTACAATGACTAATTCCTACATACAGTGCCTGGCATTGAAACGTTCTGCAATGATTGTGTTAAGCACAAATGTTCATTTATATTAAGTATAGGTTTTAGTGGGCGAGACTTTGTTTGTATCATCCATCAGGCTTGCGTAGGTTTTCCTTTAAAGCATCAACTTTACTGCGTTGACTGACAGATACTATCGCTTAATGTTGTAATGCATTTAAGGCATTGTTTTACATATAATAATATCTGCTTAAGACTTCTCATTATATATAGTTATTTTTACAGTTTCTAATACAGCACATGCAGTTTGTGACTTTATTACGTACAATGTTACTTCTCTATGGCGATGTGTTAGTCTATTTCCAACCCAGTCCAATTTCAACGAACTGGTGAGTTGTTAACGTTATACGTTTATGTATTGGGATTTGTTTAAGAAACATTGGCTGTTGGTTCTATCGCACGTGCCTGTTTGGTTAAACAGCACGTTTACCATCCACCATCTGCGTTTACTTATAATTACGTACCCGCCAAATGTGCACAAACTACACAGTACCCTTTATGTAGGTCAAGTAATGTAACTAAGACATATGAGCAAGTATTCTAGAATTTTTCATTTACATATGTATTGGCTGTGTTTACTCATCGAATGTTAATTACAAGTACGCTCTTTTTTCCCTTAAGTGATATATATGTATACGTTGTCTATGTAGTAAGTCATTTGACTGTCAGTTAAAAGCCAACCAAAATAATTTTATCGCTGTTAATGTTTTCACATATTACCTGTTATCTGTTAAGGTATTTAATGCTTACAGATAAGTATATTGAGTGGTAATAATTATCAGGTTTAGATGTGTTTGTTATGTTTAACTGGAAAATAAAAAGATTTTATAACCATTGTAATAAAACTGTCCGTAACACATCTAGTAAACACGTCAAGTAACGTTAGAATCTAAAATATATATCACGATATATAAATAATAATAATTATAACAAATCTAATAGATGTAACTAGTGGTTTGCCGTATGAAGTATTTAAAGTTAAAGAACTGTGGCTGACTCGAGGACTGACTCAAGGACTGATTATTCATCTATCATATGTTTCGATTAAGCGACCCAGCTAGCTTCATATTAGCTAAAAGATACTAGTTCTTTCGAGTTGTATTTTTATATATTTAAGTGTAGTTACTTATATCATACTTACCGTGTTTACATATTTAGTGGGAAATATAAACTTTAGGATTCTAAAGTGACTAAGCCGTTATACAGACAAAATGTTTCGAAAACGTCACGAATTTATGTATGCCGATAGTACTCGTAATTAAAGTTAATAATATTTTAAAAGTTTCAAACAACAAATTTGATTGATGGGATTAACAACCTTTTTGTTTACGTTTTCCGCAGCTTACTAGGCCTATTAAGTTTACATCTTTATTATTTCTTTCAACATGTTTACGGTTCAACACACCTCTTTCGTATCCCTCTGAGGAGAATTGTAGCGTTTGCTGACGGTAATTCGCTTTCGTTGTATAAATTATACGCTGGCTGTTTCTATCACAATATAAGATGCGTTGGAATCGATAGCAAACTTTCACTTGCATTATTCATTGGAGTACAGTAGTATTGATGGGGACATAAGTGGTTATTGCATAAATTTATATTTAAAATAATTGCAATAATATTAAATAAAGATAAAGTCGACTTCTTCTGCATTATGCATTCTCAATAAGTCATAAAGACGATTTTAGGACTAGGCCTTCATCAATGCTTCAAGGTTTTTGGCTATTACCTTCTACACTGTTCTAGTACCTACGATCTTGGACGTCCGCCAGAGCCTTGTTCGTTGCTCGCTAAGTCTACGATGCACCCGGGGCAGGCCATGTTTGCTTACGAGTGCGTTCAATATTTACCCATCTCCATTATTTAACTTATTTTTTTTTATAAACGTAAACTATTGTTAAAGATATTGTGTGATATTTCAGTCATACAGGATTTATGTTAAGTGTAAGTATTGCACCAAAATTGGTATTGTAAGTATTTTCGTCTTAGAAATAATTAGCCAGCTGGTGGTCGCCAGTCTCAGATACTTACATAACTACTGGAGTCGAGAGCGCTGTGTTACCTTGACCTTAGTTTTTTATATTGCAGAAAGCTTGTACTGTCTGAAATAAAAGGCCCTGTGTTGTTAGATTCCTAATTATTAAGTTATTTCAAAGCAGCAAACTATTAGTAACATTCCGTTTTTCAAAACATGTGTTCCTTACAAACAATGAATACCGAACAAAATTTGATTTCAAGAAACAAACAATACTCAGAATGCAATTTAATAGCTATAATATTATCCTAATTTTCTATAATATTACCAGATATATGCAACATTTCATCTATAAATTGAAAATTATTTAAGAAAAGATCCGTAACAGTTCCGCGTAAAAAAACACGAATACGGATACGGAATTCTTTTTGCTTGCGGATATGTGCGGATACGGATAAGAATATCTGGAACGTCACTAATATATATCTGTAAAAAAGTTGTGGACTTGTATGTTATGTTCTATTCTCAGCGATCAAAATAATAGACATACATTAGTCCATTGAACTAGTCATAAGAAACTGACTTCATTCTGGGGCTCCGCAATGCAGTCTGCAGAGATACCAGATTCTTAAAAAGTAAAGCCTTTCTTTTTGCAAGTGTAAAGTATTTAGGTGACGTTATACCTTTGATATCACAAAAACTACTCAAAAGTTATTATTTAAATATCCAACTTAATGGATTAAACCCATGCGATTTTTAATGGTCTTCTTAATTAAAGCGCTATCTTTAATAGCGCCATCTAGCGATAGTTTGACGTATTGTTCATGTGCAGCCGCGTATTTGCGCTTATGCAACTATGCAAGTTATACAGTCACGGGTAGCTGATAACGCATACGAGGTATAAACTAGATGGCGCTCAAAGGTTTTGGGAATTATCACAAAATCTGGGGGCACGGAGGTGCTCACGCCAAGACGAGCCAAGCGGAGCGCAAGGGCACTACCTACTCTTCCTCGAAAGTGTTATTTGAACTCTCATAGTGTTGGATTAAACAGATAGTTCATATTATTATTATAAATAGGAGGGAGAGGCAGAGTGGAATTTTATATGATTTTATGAATCATATAAAATTCCACCCCCTCCCCGTAACCCCAAAACAATAACTATAAAACCTATTAAAAAGTACCTAAAAACATCACCTAGCAACTTACAAAAAGAACTGAAATCTCATCAAAAACATTTCATGTAAAATGTTCAAGACGCTTACATAAGGTTTGCGCTGTGAAAAAGATATCAGATCTCATGTAGAGCCAAACTTCTGAATCTACACGTCTTAACTCTACCGACCCTTACTTCAACAAATTCTAGATATCAGTAAATATTATATATTTACTTTAGATCAGAAACTAAATATTCGCATCACCTCCACGACGGTACATGTCACTAAGGGGGTGAAAGTGGACGAGGTAACTGATTTTTTGTATGAAAAATGTGTCTCTTCCTCTGAGATGAAATGAAAAATGTACATCGGCCCACCAGTATGCAGTGGCGTGCACTCCATATATGCAAATAAGCAGTGCATACCCTGTGCGTCCAGGCAACCTGGAAAATCGTCAACATATTAAACGATTCCTACTTATTCGCTCATTTTCCTCAACAGATTTGAAACCATAGGCGATCTGCTGTCAACAACAGCACTCAATTCTTTTTCTTATTTCTTCTTCTTCACTTTGCATACTCTACCAGAATCTCTGTGCACGCCACTGCCAGTATGGTTGATACCAATGAGCAAATATTTTTGTTAGGGGCTGAGGGTCCGATAGTAGACAAAACCGTTTTGAGTACCCCACACCGGAGTGGAATAAATGTTTTATTAATTGGTTTAAACGCATTTCAAAGTGTATTAATTATCGCGGAGAATTATTTGAAAAACAATAAATGGTAATAATCAATTATTACACTATCCTCATTTCAAACGTCACAACTTAAAAGGCAGCCCTCGTATCCCTTTGAAATTATTGACTGATTGATATTGAAAGTCCCATAATAAGTTATTCTGTGATTATTCCTGTAAAAGAATGTTTTAGAGCGACTCAAAGAGATCTTTGTTTTTATCAAACAACTTTGCATTAGTGTAAATAAAATAGCATGGCGATGCGCGATGCACCGGAGGGTTGTGTAGACGCGGTGGTAGGATCGAGGGTGCGGACGCGCCTGCGCGTTGAAGCGGTCGATCGCTGTACATCACAGGAACATGCAATGAACACGTGCTCTATTGAAAAAAAAACACGTTTCAACAATCCCAAGATACCGGTGATACTGTTGGATGGTTTGTTAAACTTTGCTTCGAGTACTGTCGGTGCAACGTATCCATGCCGAGTGTTCACTATACCTTAAAAAGTACTTCCGCTAATAGTCCAACTAGCCGCACCGATATCTTGCCGTCTTCGGGTCAGTTAGGTCGATGAACTAAGCTGTCACTTCCTTTAACTATTGAATGCATTACCGGTGACATAGTTAGCATTTATAAAAGTTTATTTTGAAGGAGTTTCAAATTGTGTTATTAATACACTCTCTTACGAGCGTGGTTTCTTCTTTACTTAGAAACTAATTGTACATAATAAACTTGTATAAATTTAAATTTATACTTTTAAAAATTATTTTCTCCTCAATCACAATTGATAACCAATAATTTAGGTACGTAAGACAAAATTTAGGCAATCAATAAAATATCGTATTGTATGTAAATAATTATAAGAAAGAAATGTTACATGTATGCCTAGTACGCTCGGCGTATGTTGTGTTTGTTTAGGTATAAATTGACCTTGACAGAGAGTAAAGCAACAATGCAATTTCAACCCTCCAGTCGGGCAGTCGTGTAGCAATAATCCAGAGAGAGATCCAGAGATGGTGCGAGCGGCGACGTCGGCGTCGAGTGCGGCGGGGTGTCGCACGACTCCGCCCGCGCGCCTCGCCGCTACTCGAGCTGTCAAACCGCCTCCGACGGGCACCCGGCTTGAACGTTCCTACCTCAATCGTATCAACTCGCGATCGTATCGTAGTGCGCACTCGGTGACTCAGTGTGAGTGATATTGTTCGGTTCGCATGACGGAAAATAATCCAACATGAACGGCAGCACGACGGTGAACGGGGCCGCCGTCAACGGTACCACTGGACCCCTCAACGGGATCGGTGCTGCCCCTAGGACTGCGACCCTCGGTACACCCAGCAGTTACGCATATACCTCCACCGGATCCTTGTTGGGCCGTAGTGGCACAGCTAGGCCGGTGCCACCGCCTACTCTTCCTAAATACAGTGGCTCGTTCAGTGCAGGAAGCACTACGGGTCTGCGGGACCGAGATCGCGAAGGCACTGGTGGTTCTCATCGTTTGGCAAGTCTTGAAAGATTGGCATTGCGCCAAAGGATAATCGAACAGAGTTCAAATAACCAGGTGTCTACTGGCACTCTGAACACCGCGGCTACGAATGGCGGGCCCACCTCTGCTACAGTCACCCTCACCGATACGGCTACGGTGAGTCCCCTTTAGCACATCTCGCACCCTTAAAATATTCCCCTAATCGAAGTTAGCGCACCCCGGCATAGGAAGGTTTCGCTATTTTAGAACGGTCAACCCTCTTTTATGTAGGTATATGAGCGTATATTTATTTTAGTAGGGTCTAGGTTTTTTCTTAACGTATTAATAATTAATGAGTACTAGCAGTCCTCTAAATTGTTATTCTTAATAACTTAATTTGTTTTCACTTCGTTATCGTTATCGAAGTTCTTATTATATTACAATGCTAGTTATACCTATCGTTATATTGATAAAGCATTGGAGATACTACGCTACTTCGATCTTTATGTTGTATCTTATATACGATGGTTAATGATTATGTTTCAATTGCATACGTCTCTGTTAGGTTTTGTTTACATTCAGCACATTGATGCCATAACCGTGTCAGGTGTTATATTACATCACAGCTCCAGTAGGTACCACGTCGTACAGTTTCGCATGAGGCCTGTTATGCTGGTTTGCGTTTGTAACCTTTTTTTGACCAAGTACAGCACTCTTTGTTTTAAAATTTTTATTTAGGAACATTATAAGTGACAAAATCTCAAGTTCTTTCACGCAAAAATTATTGTCTCCATCGATGTAAATTTCCTTTCTCACAATCACAAGGGATCACGATTTATCAATACAGCTTATTTTCGTGACCAGAATCAGTCTGTTTGTTTTTTTTTATATTATGTCTTATGCTTTCCTTTGTAAGGATATGGCTGCATCCTACCATATTCCCACGCAGTTTCCTCAGGTGTGATAGGACTGGTTCGGGCTGCGGAGGTTGGCGGGTGACTGACCCCATGTCTACAGGGTTAAAAATAACCTCATGCATCGGCGGCCATTCTGTTCGATAGTGTCGAATTCACTAAACAGACATTAACTGTTTCACGGTCGCACCCTGACCTGAAAATTCCCGGAACATTAATTAGTCAAGACTTCTTGGAGATTCAATGTTCGTATTTTGTAAATAAAACAGGATCAGCAAATCGAGATTTTTAGTCGACTTCGTAGTTTTTCTTTTATTTGGTTCAATACAATATTGTAACGTGATTTCTTTAATTGTCGCAACTTTAACTTTAATCAAATCTGCCGCTCGCTCTGCTCTATATAGGTACAATTTGTTGCATATAAATAAATGGCTACGATATACCACCGGATGATTTTACAATATCTCATTCAGTACACTTCAATGGATTACTTTTGTTCAATGAGGTAATTGTAAGACACCTGCCTCGATAAAGAAAACGTTTATTTTAGAGCAATATGATTATTTGTTTGCTGGATGTTTATCTTTTCCTAACAAGCAAACTGTTCCTAGTAATATTTGTTATCAACAGTTTTTGTGTTATCGCAATTGACACGTCTCGTGATAAGCTGTATTGATAACACTATTTAACTGTTTCTTCAAGATATACGTTGAACAATGCAGATCATTTTTTGTTTTGAACACTGCAAATTACTCTTTAAACTTCTTCAGGCATATTACCTTTTAAACAAAACGGATTTGGTTTAAAGTTTTTCACTAACCGGCAAAAGCGGTTGGGGCACGTTCTCCTTCGGCATTGTTACGCGCGATACACAAAAAGCCAACCACATATCCGTACTCAGGACATTCTCGACTTTGCTTGAGGATAAGATTCAAATCATGTTTCATCGAAACTTTCGTTTACGTTCTTTAGCGCGACGACCCTCGCTTTTGTGTGTCTGGTGGGCATGAGTGTGACGGCTGGATCCTTTTGCAGCTATATGTAGTTGCCATAATTAACTCAAGCCGTACGTACCTGAGTTAACGCGGCGCAGTACACACGTGAGGGTACTTTAAACTAACTTTTGAAACAACATTTCATTTATATTTTATTTTTATAAATTAATCTGATGTAGTGCTCTTCAGTTAGTTTTTAAGTTCTTAGGCAAACAGAATCACGTTATCTAAATGTAAAAGCTTCTTATACGCGCTTACACTATTCGCAGATTTTTCTGCCTATTATGTATGTGTGCATTCCTTTTAAATTATTAGATATATTTAACTAATTTCCCTAACAGACGTCCACTCGTCAAACGGATGATGATTCTAAATAACGTTGATCGTGTAAATATTAAAAAAGACCATAAAATCGTTCGTCGTTTTTTGCTGTAAGTGGTTGCTAGGCAACGCTTTGTTACTAAAGATTTTCATAAGATTTGAACTTCTGTCAATTAATGAGCATATATTATTTATATCACAAGAAAAATGGGCTACAAGTATCCTATGTCCGTCTCCAGGTGCTAACTTACATCCCTACCAATTTTTATCCAAAGAAAGACTGTTCTTGAGTTATGGTATAATGAACACGGCTTTCGTGGTGTCTTTATCACTCTTTCCTTATGAAACACTAGATAATAAATTATTTTTACAAGTTGAAAGGGTAATAAACTTAAAAAAACAACGTTCAAGTGTCTATTTAAAACTGTGGAGGTATTTTTTTCTGACAAATTGAATGACTGAAACCTGTAAGTTCAATAGGTATTATGACGTGACAACAAGAGAATTGTGGCGTAAATTTTCGCCCCGTGTGTCAGTGGTGCGACGCGCTTGTTTGCCCCGCGCGCCAGCCGGCAGCCGGTATCGCCAGTAACTTAACCTCAAACTGACACAGTCGTGAATGGTGCTTCATATTACAAGAGCTTATTTGTTTCAAAATACATTTATTGTGCTTTGTTAAACGTGAATACTGTGTTAAAATGACATAATTAAAATTTAGTTCGCTTTGTCGTTAATGTCCTTACTAGCACCGTTTTTGTAACTGTGTTGGATTGATAATGCAATAAGGAAAGCAAAAGATTTAAGTAACGCCGCGTTGTTTATGTGTGAAATGGTCTTCAAACATTTTAAGTGTGATGGAATCTTGAAAAGTTTTCGAGTTTAGGTGTGTTTTTTGTGCTGCCTTTTACATGTGGATGTGAGCAGAATGGCAAATCGTGCTTTAAATAACGGCATTGCTCATCAACCTAAGATAACTAGATGTGCCAGTAGCGTCGGCGACAGTGGAACTGATAAAACTAAAGTTGGATGGACAAGCCCTCGCGACATCTGGAGAAACTTATCGTTACGTAGAAAAGCTGAGGTGATTAAAACACGATATAAATAGACATGTTATAGAATGATGTGAGGTTAGTGAACGAGTTCACTTATAAAGCGATATTGACGTCTGTTTATTGATTTAGCATCGGAACTATCAGTTGTACTATACGACTGGGTATGGCGCCTACAGATAGCGTACTGTCACTCCCATATAATATCGTTGTCGTAGACTTAAGCCAGTATTAAAACATGCGTAATGCTAAAATTTTTATTTTGCAATTTCTAAGAATAATAATATTTCGTAATCTGTTACGTCTGAGATGGGGTCAACGACTCTATTCTCCAGAGTAACAGTCGGAACAATCACGTTCTCGCCACCTTTACGTATGAGCGCATTTGATTATTGCACCATTTATCTTATATGTATCACACGTAGCTATTCTATCTGATGCAGTTCGTTGCATACAAAATAACATATTTGCGCAACGACAACTGACGTGGGAATACCAACATTCTTTGTTCAACTTACGTTTATTAATTTTCCATTAATTAACCATAACGTTTATAAATTAACCTTTAAAGACAAAAGTGTGTTATGTTTGGTAACTGGAACTTCGACATGCGCGCTGAGGTGGTATTTTCGATGCAGAGAAGTTTCAAGGCATTTTTTTCAATAAACATATTTTGCTTTTTTAACTGTATAAGCATTATTTAACACTAGTACCATCTTTCTTACCCTACTTGTTGCAATATGCAAATGAGTAGGCGCATCGTGATTTTGCATAGAAATTATGGTGACTTAAAAGGCATAGCATACCATTTCCGTTCATGAAATTATTTGTATTCTTTTTGATAGCAGAGGATAACAAATACGCTATTTGATTGAAGTAACTTAAACGCACATGTAAAAACTGTCTAAAAATAGTGTATTCATAAATATCTTCTTACTAAATTATTACCGAACAAGTTGACACGTTGCGTTCTCTATTTAACTTTCTTGTTATAATAACCTTTACCCTTGCAAGCGGCTTATGTTATTTTTAAAATACCTATATATCTGTAAAAAATAATGTCACAGTTACTGGTTGGCAGTGTTAATTATAACGACAATAAATTGATTTAACCTCAATTAATACAATTCATGGTCTAATGAGACCTTAATTATTGTGTTATTCAGACGGTATACGTGCACCCACTTATTCATGTGCAGAAACGGCTCCCTCTGTTAATTCTCGTTAATAATCCTACTAGGGTATAAAGATGATTGACAACTGCTTAAATATTACGTTTTGGTATCAAAAAGCTATTTATGCAATCTTATTTAGAGTCCTGACTTCTTGAGTTTGCTTCCCTAGTCGATAAAATTAATAATTCATGATATTGAATGAATGTATTCTATTAGGACATACTTTAACTTAACAATTATAAGTACCTATTATATTTCTATAATATGTATGTATTTGAAAAAAGTATACATATAAGTATGTCTTGAAAAATTGGGGCTAGAGGGTGCTGTGATGTCAGTGAATATTATATTACATACTAGCGGTACCCCGCGGTGTTACCTGCTTTATATTAAATTCTGCCGCAGTGGAACGTAGTTTATGTGTTTATCCAGGGTGTCATCTAACTATTAAAGTCGCTTCGGAAGGCTACAAAATGTTTAAGCTAACTATATTGAGCTAATAGAATTATTTCCTAGAACTAGTTCCATCAATAAACATAAATTCAGTGTGATTCATTGTACGAATATCAATGATTCAGTTAAGATTGAAGCGGCATGCTTTATTTCACTTAAATTGAGGGCTACACATATCAATAGATAAATATTAATTTACATCATTGTTACTTTCAAGTTCCTAAACGAAGTAGCCGTAACCGGTTACACTTTTGTTGCGCCGCAGATTTCTGCTTTATACGCTGATACGAGATCATGCTCATAAAAAATAGTATTGATGTCTTACGGCCCGCGTAATTTTTCTTCTTCTGAGACACGGATGTTCTACTTATTATCGTCGCACAATACATGCATTGAGCTCATTCTCATACATACATATAGCCCAGTCACTATTTAATTTTCGATATCGCGAATAAGTTTCAATAACTTATATTTAGAACAGGTATTATACAATTATATGTAATGTATTTTTGAATTAATGAAAATACGCATTTAGCATTTAATGGTAGTTCAATTTCTTTTTTAAATCGTTTAGTTAAATTGGAATGATAAATGAGATGTTTAATACTACTAGCAAGTCCAGGTTTGCCTACGCGTTCAAGATGGGATACTATACTACGCCCACCTTTGCGTTTGCATAGAAGATGATTAATAAAGGTTAATTTATATGATGCGTAGGTAACTGCCCACTCATCTGCTTATTGTTGATTGTATAAATGAAAAAATATATATGCTATACTTACAACTGTTAGTTTCCACTTGAGCAAAGTTTGATAGGTAAATATAAAAACACCAACAGTTATTGCTGAAATATACAGTTAATGAACTTTGTGCAAGTTCTAAACCTAAGGCCTGTTAACAACAAAACAAACATTGCTTATGGAGGTATAATACTTATTGTAAATGATATCGCAATAATATTAATAAGACATTTTTATTTGTAGATAGAGAGACTTTTCAACTATTGAAATATTTTGGACGAGACATTGACATTGCATTAAATGTCGTTTTAATAAAAGTTGAGACGAGACGTGTTGATTACATTAGCACTGAACAATGTCTGGGAATTGCGTAGAAAATATGGTAGTGTGCGCGAATCGTATAGAGAAAGTAGAGTTAAATGAACCGACGGATACCGCGACCCAAATTATCGTGCTACCATCTTTGGGACTGCATCGAAATCAGTGCGAATAAACCGGTCATTTTTTAACCGTTTACTTTAACATCGAAGAAAAATTAAACGCATTTACCACTTAACTTTCGTTTCTGTTTCCAAATGTCTGTTTTATACTATGTAGTGATTGCGTATATATGTCTACTGAAAATAATAATAACCGTAAATTAAATAATTTCATTAATAATACACTTTTGATGGTATTGTAGGCGGGAGACAAACAAATGACAACAGTATTTATTTTAAAAATTACACATTTTAACTTACTATTCAGGAACATTTAAATAGTTAATTCTTGAAAAGGTATTGGTTTTTTAATTTATTATTTAACTGTATTTTGGGGGTCGAGAGGAAACCAAAACTTGGCTTCAAAATAAAATCGACTCTTATGCTCTGAGGGCCGAGATCGAACTATGTTTAGGGTAGAGATGTAACAATACCATTGAGGTATCGATACTTTTACTTCATACAGTATCGGTCGTCAAGTATCTATACGTACTCGGTATCGATTGCAAAGTTTCGATACTTACTCGTATCGAATAGTTTTTAGACAAGTTATTACTTAAAGATTAGCCAAATAAATTGAACTCTATCGGCTTTCAAGGAGCGCTTTCACTTCTTACCAACTGAGCTGTTTGTGTTGATCGAAATCAAAATCTTCGTTTCTTGATTAAATACGCACAGGTTGAAATTGTCACACATATTGTATTATAATTATTTTTGTATGACCTTCCCACACGCACTTGGAAGTAAACAAATCTGGGAAAGAATGGTTGTTTTTAAACGATAGTAAAGTACTCATATGATATGAGTACTTTTAACCGATTCCTACTCGATACTTAATTATAAAGTATCGATACTAAAATACTTGGTATCGAATAAAAGTATCGAGTATGTACTTGTGTTTACTCATATAGTTTCATCCCTAGTTTGGGGGTCCAGTGGACACTTAATTTTTTGGGGGCCCGGTGGACACTTATTTTTTTAAGGGCCCGAGGGTCCGAGAGTGGACAAAAGCTCTCGAGGCACTTGCAGAAGATAGATACTTTTCATGGTTCGGTTAAAAGTCACTTTAGGGAACAGTATTAAGTGTAGAAGGCAACCTATTAGTAAGATTCATAGTAGTAAGTTAGTTCTGAGCAAGGAGTGACTCAGAGGGGGTGTAGTCATCGCGGTAGCGCAGCGGCAATTGTCTCCGAGCGATGGCGCCGCCACGGCAAGGGATTGCAATTCTGCAAATACTGGGAGTGCCTTAGGGCGATATTTTTTATCAGCTAAGAGCAATCCGCACCGATGAGGTGCTTTATTCCTGATTTTTATTCTTATTAAGAATCTCTGCAGAATTATGTTTATTATTAAAATACTGCTCAGTATTTTGTATGGTTAATGAATCGCTATAAATACCACGAAAATAAGTGACGTTATTTTCCTGAACATTATCGTCACCTTAATAGCGATGACTTATGTTGGGTATTTATGAGTGTTGCTAGTTTGCGTGGAGTAATTAGTCAGTGAGATTTAGCTACACCGTGAACGACAACAATAGCTGCTGCTGCTGTTTAGTGCAAAAAAATACCCGGCTGAGTAAACGTTCGCCGTGGAGTTTGTCTTAATTTATAGCTTGTTTCTTTTGCAAATGGAGTGGTCTTAATGACAGATTCATTGTTGGTTCATTATTATAACGAAGATAAAACTAAAACTATTAAGTGAAGTGACCGCGCTTCTATGTGTATCGTAATACGACTATTCGATATATTTGAACTGTAGTGAGGATGAAAGAACTCTATAAAACACGATGTTCTTGAACAAATTAAGGACTAGATTGAGCATGAAAAAGAGAAATTAAAGCCGCAAATAGATAATAATATTGAGTCAAATGTGAGTACTCTATGCTATACCTATTATATTTCTTATTCTCTAAGCTCGAGCGGCCGCGGCCGTTCAAGTTCGACGCTTGTTGTACTTCGTATTGAATGGAGGCATTCATATTCCATACGATTGTTTATTCATGCTTTCACTCAAAACAAACAAATTCCTGATCGATGTTGAATGTGATTATTTACGTTACAATGTCCGTGCTTTGGTATACAATCGTCGGATGGTGTAGCCCGCGCCCGCGTAGCGATCAGTGAGCACTCTAAACTTGTCTCGTGCACCATTATATTAGAGTTGCATAAATTACAGTATTTCAGTTATTTTTACTAAACATTTGTATGTATTAGATTATTTAGTTTTAATCTATGTCCTAAGTGAAACCCTGCGTTTGCGTCTAAACGTAATGCGTTGGTGTTTATTAAAATATATTATGTACGTTGTTGGGTGACTCAATTTATTGTCTTGAATGTTTTAAATGTATAGAGTTCGAATTATTATGTAATTCAGAGGAAGGAAAACTCAGGTTAAGTAAAACTTATCAACAGGTTTGAATCTTGTTACTTAATACATACAAATTTATTATTATTATAGGCGGTGATAAGTACAAGGGTTCCATGCACCACTACGGGAGATGCCCAAATGCAGTTTGTGTGTAAGGCGTCGCATTTCGATGTTGCAACTGTTACGTGATTGTAGTTGCCAGATGACAGAGACGTCTCTCATCTCGCCTAATTGGCTTGCGGTACGAAACGATATGGTTCGTTTTACATTATTTTTAACAATAACAAACCTGATTAGATATGTTTGGAATGAGATCCTTCGTTTTTCGGTCAGAAGTAAACCATTAAATATTAATTTGATTTAAAATTATTGACGCTATTGTTGACTGTTTCAGCAGTAACACCTTAAACGCAATGGCGCGTATGTCTTTCCATTGTTGGAACATCCCTGGGCGATATTATTAGAACCAACAACGCAAGCGCATAGGGTCATTACACTTCGCAAAACAGCATAAGTAAGACTGCCATTTGTAGACATTCGTGACTTTTAAGGGAAAATAAGAAATGTGTTATAAATATGTATGTCAACTATCGAATGCTTCCATTGTATCCATACAGTCTGAATCGTTTTATTTCAATTGTCTCTAGACTACTTGACGTTTGAATAGCCGGGAGAGTTCTTGACAGGAAATATTTGTCAAAGTAATCGTCGGCCTATATTTTATACGCTACCAGTTTGTCAAGTACGTACTCACTAGAGTTGCTAGTAGGTACTTTACCATGTCAATTAAGAATTGTTAAAATATTACAAATAACGACAAAAACCTTACTTAAGTTTGGCATCAATGTCGGTGCAGCAAAGGTTCTGCGTGACTCAATATTTCAAACGTCTCACCTGGCTAATCAAATGCAGCCATTTACTTGTTTCATAGTATTGCTCATGTTATCTTCGTTATTACGAAAGATTGTTAAGCTGGCTTGACCTTCCCTTAAAATAAGTAAATCATTAGATATATAATTACAAAAAGTGATAAAAGAACGCAATGCTCACCGAATCACTATTTCTGGAGATAATTCGTTCATTACAACGCGAGACCGCTTCGTAGTTTACGACTGGGACATCGATACAGCCACGTAATTTGTAATATAGATACGACCATACACTTTTATATACTATATTTATAGTTGCCTTGGTATCGATGACTCATACTTGGAGCCGGCTAGACCGAGAACACGCGCAGTATTACCGTTCTCATGCCGAGACGAGAGCAAATTTGAGACACTTGTTGCTAGGCCTCATTGATTTGAGTGTAGGTGTGTAATCATCACAATTGATGACTGTACATTTGTTACTCCATAAACCTTTTTCTTAATTTTTTATATGTGTATGACTTGTATTTGTTTTTTTCTACATATTCATATGCAATTTCAAGCAGTGAAACAGTAAATTATGTAGGGTCTCAACATTTAAGTCATAGAAAGTTCACAAAGGCTTTTGCCAAGCGCCGTTTAACATCGTAATAAACTCGTTTCCGAAGTTGTTTTTGATCTGATGTCCGTTGAACAGGCTGACTTAAAGACTCAAAAATAAAATTATTTGTGCCAAATGTAAAGTATGAAGTATAGGTGTTGTATAGGTGTATAGGTACTACTGAGGAGGACCATGCAATGAAAAAATACACACTTTACTGACCCTCCCCCTACCCAAGATTTGTGCGAAGTTTAATTGAGATGCAGTCCGTTAAAATTACAGTCTGTGCCTCTAGGTTATAATCATTATCTATCGTGGCTATTAAGTAGAGTGAGGAGAGAGGTTATTACTTTTTTTAATGGATGTACTCTTAAAGACGATTTCTATTTGAAAATCGTCAAAACTATTTATCTTCTGAAAGCAAAGTTTGAAAGTAAGATGAAGTCGGAAGACTCTGAAGTCTATCGGGCAAACTCTTCTAAACATTCTAAAATCAAGTCTATGATAATTAAACGTCAACGAATATGTGAAATAGGGGGTCTTGTTTCTGCGAATAATATGATAATCATGGTAAAATGTATCATAAAGTTCTGCTGTTAGACAGATAAACAAATATTACATCTTTCCATTTGTAACGATAATCGCAGCATACAATACAATATTCATAAATGTGTTGTTAAGAATCCTGCCAGAATAGTTGGCAGAAGTTCGTTGTTTGGGCCCCTGGAAATAAAGGCTGAGGCTTATGTCATCTTTTCTTATGAATGTTTTTGCTTACCTTTTCATGTTTTATTCATTGAATAAAATATATAATAAATCTGTATTTATAAGCGATAGCGCGCTTTAATATTTATACAAGTTTTTGCGTGCGACTACGCCCGCGTGGAATAGTTACTCGTACTTTGGATTAACGCTCTCTTTAACCCGCTACTTCGTTTATATAGGTGAGCAGAAGCTCCAAGTATGAAAAAATACCCCCGATTTTGAAACATTCTTCATAACTGCTCTGCTTCTATTGCTCGTAGCGTGATGATATATAGCCTTTAGCTTCTTCGATATATAAGCTATCTAACACTAAAAGATTTTTTTAAATCAAACCAGTAGTTCCTGAGATTAGCGCGTTCATTATTTTTGATACATAAACTTCTCAAAAATGGTGATAGATAATGGTGACCTATTTACCCTACGTTTGACTAA
>PQWD01002872.1:0-17799 GCA_019425675.1 Leucinodes orbonalis
TACTCGAACACTCGATATGTGACAACATCAAAACAATAATGTAACGTGACACCGTACCTTTCAATTGGTGCGTAACGTACCGTGTTCGGAATGCGTTTGAAATACGCGTTAAAAAAACATATAAAAATATCGAATGCTTCGTGGATATTTGACAAAAAAAGTTTATATCGAATTGCATTAGGTTGCGTAGTGAGCTAGTCAGGCACCAAAACAAAATAGTAAACAAAGCTTGCTGAATTTTTAAGGTCAGTACCTAAAATTTGCATAAAATAATGCTAAGTAAATGTATTCCTACATTTATTGTTACAAATTAAATGAACTACCCACCTTCTACTTTTCGTAACATGAGATGCCATAAGTAGCAATTTATTCTTGAAGGTAGCGCGTTCCTTCTACTATAAAATATCAGACTTCAAAATCAACAAATTGTAAAAGGCTACATTTGTGTATTTGTTTTGTGTGTAGGCAGCTAAGGACTTTCAAATTTGAATAAATCAATGTAATTTATATCGCTTAGGCACCATTTAACTTGTCACCAGAGGGTTGTACCTTATCATAGCATGAACAATTAAATGGCGCTATTTTATCATTTATCATCACGTAAATACAGGTTAGCTGGACTTTAATCGGCGTGTTTTTGTTGTATATTTTGTAGTGAAAATAAGGACTAAATGAACCTATATGATTGATGTGTACCATGTTGCCCTCAGGTTCCGTTTCTCCGGTCGCGTACTGGGCCTGGCGCTAGTGCACGGGTACCTGCTCGAGGCGTGGTTCACGCGGGCGTTGTACGCGCGCTGCTGCGGCTGCGCCCGCCCTTGAGGATGTGGACGCGCTCGACGCACAGTTCGCAGCCTCGTTGCGGTGGTTGCAGGTACATTTATGGGTTATTTAGTTCACTTTTTCCTCTAAGCTATTAGTTACTGCTGGATATTGATAGAGATCGCGTGGGTGGGTAATTTTGTGCCTGACATTCTCTGCTTTCCTCATCTTAGTTCGTTGGTAATAGGGCTCTATCGAGCCGACTATAGTGTATGTGTGCTGTCAATTCGGCCTTTTGAATTGTTAAATAGGGCTTTATCATTGTCAAACCAGCCTTATCATTGTCAAATCGGACTTTATCGCTGTAAAATCTGACTTTATCACTGTCAAATCTTACTTTATCACTGTCAAATCTGACTTTACCGCTATCAAATCTGACTTTATCCCCGTCAAATCTGACTTTATTGTTGTCAAATCTGACTGTACCGAGCCCAATGATATTGTGTATGTGCACACTCAAATTCAACTTGAGCCCGACGATAAATGCGTACGTGTGTAATAGTCATTATCAGGCCCTAAATCGTGTACCCAAATACACAATTGACTATATTAAACACGGATGTATTGGCGCGCGCAGTCGGCCCGGTGCGTGTCGTCGCTGGAGCTGACGTTCGCGGTGTCGGAGCGCGCGGCGGACGGGCGCGTGGTGGAGCGCGAGCTGAAGGCGGGCGGCGGGACGTGGCCGTCACCGAGCGCAAACCGCACGAGTACCTCGAGCGGGTGGTGCGCTGGCGCGTGGAGCGCGGCGTCGCCGACCAGACCGAGTGGCTCGTCAGGGGATTCCACGAGGTAATCACACCATCATTCACTTGACAACAAAAACACTCGCGGCCGGATCGTGAATATGTGGGACCTGAAACTATTAGGGGCCCGTATCGACAGTGAAAAGCGAAACTGCTGTAACCCTCATATAACTTAAATGGGGGTTGCAGTTTCGCTTTTTAGCGTCGAATTTTAAGTATTTAATGGGGAACATGCGGATATAATATGTAGATGGCGCTGTTTGTGTGTTAGTGGATATTTATCTCATTTATATCGAGGCTAGAGCGCTATTTGTGGGTGTGAGTGGATATTTGTGCCATTTATATTTGAGTCTAGAGCGGTGTGTGTGTTTTAGCGGATATTTGTCTCATTTATAAATAAATAAATATCCACTGATGTATAAACATACTTATATACTTTCATTTTGTAATACTTACATATTATACATAGAACACCCAGTCCATTACAAACAAACATGTTCATGCACTCAAATGATTTATATTTGAGGCCAGATAGCTGCGCGGGTGTGAGTGGATATTTATTTCTTGTTTAAACCAGGTGGTGGACCCTCGTCTGGTGGCGGCGTTCGACGCCCGCGAGCTGGAGCTGGTGGTGGCGGGCGCGCCCGAGCTAGACGTGGCCGACTGGCGCGCCCACACCGACTACCGCGGCGGGTACCACGACATGCACCCCGTCATATGCTGGTTCTGGCAGGCCATCGATAGGTCAGGTCACATTTTTATTTTAAGGTTACGAAGTGAACAGCACAGTCATGGTAAGTGAAACGTCTGACCATGACACGGCATTGAAGGAGACCAACTGATAGACAGTGATTATTCTCCGTCAACGCCGCACAGCGCCTGTCAGCCGAGACGACATGTTAGGCCTCTTATACCCGATAATTTCACTAGCTACAGTGCCCTCATCCCGAAAGACAGACGTGCAAAACCAGACCACTTTGGTTCCAACTACAGTCTTAGGACAGGATTTGTAAACACCCGCCAATCCACATTAGGCCCACGTGGTGAGTTCTGTGCAACTTCCCATGCGTATGCCTCTGCAGGGGAACTACCTATAGGTAGTCTTATTAATTAATTAGTACCTCACTAACCCTAGCGTGTAAAATATTGATATCAACATTAAAGACCTGTAATTTACCTTCCTTCTTTAAATAATAATAATTATACTCTATTAAATTTTATTAATATTGTGCATACAAATAATCTGTTTTAGCCATTGAGAGGGCGGGCAAATGCCTAATCTAGTTTATTAGTGAAAAAATGCAAGCCTGATGTTAGGCTACGATAAAATAAAATAAAAAGTAATAAAATAATTAAGCACCACATTAAAATATTATGCGGTGCGTCCAAAGATGCCTAGGAATAGCATGTTCAATATTGCGATCTTGTAACTAATTTTATTGTTCCTTCCACACAGATTCACGAACGAGCAGCGTCTGCGTCTGGTGCAATTCGTGACGGGCACGTCGTCCATACCGTACGAGGGATTCGCAGCTTTGAGAGGCTCCACAGGCCCGCGACGGTTCTGCATCGAGCGCTGGGGACGCGTGGAGTCTTTACCGCGAGCTCACACATGCTTCAACCGGCTCGACCTACCGCCATATCCCACGCCTCATCTGCTATACGAGAAACTCCTGCTCGCCGTCGAAGAGACGAACACATTCGGCATCGAGTAAATCGCAGTCTCCGAATGTCCAATACCCAAGTTGTCCATTTTGTATAGTAGGAGAAACCATTATTTCGTGTCTATTTTCGAAAATATTTATGACTTATTAGAATATAAACATCTGTAGGTATATTAGAATAAGTCATGTAACACAGATCGAACTTAACTTGGAAGGTCGTTTGATTATGTTACAGTTTATTTGATCGTGGAAGCATTCTAAAATAAAGAAGTTAATAAAAGACACTTATCCTACTTTTACTAGTTAGGACATTTTGGGAATTCGGTCAATGTGTAACCAAATACGGCCCGGCCGGCATCATCAGATAAGAAACTACAATTTCAATGAGTACAGTTGGAAATAATGGTTTTAGAATTATAAAGGTATTTAAATAATCCAACTTAGCACGCTTTGCACAAGCTATATATATATATATAGCATACATTTGTTGAACTTTTGTAATATTAGCTAAGAGTCGTCATATAAAACTTATTTATGTAGTGTAGTGCTGCTTTAACAATTATGGAGTGTCTCATATCTACTGAAATACAGTAAAACGATGTAAATATTGTGTTTAATTTATAATATTGTTGACAATGTAAATAATAGTCAATTGAATAGTTTAGCCGGCAAACGAGCGGCGTAGCTTACGTTTAAATGATACCTAGCAAGCCACTCCTGTGTTATTATCAAGATTTGTACTTTATTAATGCTTTTATTGTAAGTAAAGTATATTGTGGCTGTGAAATGAGACTCGAGTCTCATATTTAGATATTACGCTTTACGTCACTAATTTATAATTATCGTGTGTAACCTTTCAACTACTCTAGATATGGCGAATAGTATTTATAGTGTTGCGAGGAAATGTTTCAACTACACTTGATTAATACAATCAAACTTTGTTTATTAATTTAATTAAAGAATGTTAATAAAATATTTCCAATTACAATCAGAACTAGTCAGCTACTTTTAAACATACTTTATTGCTATAGTATAACATTTTACTAATGTCAGTTTTCAGACACATTTAATATGCTTTTTTAATTTCTGAAATAACTGTAATATGTAATCCATAAATTGGTCACGATAGATAATGGATGTTCCTCTTTGAAATGTACATAGTATTCTATCCTGAAAATATTCTGATAATAGAATAGACTAGGAACACTTAGGGTACTTCTGTTTGTGAATAATGGCCTGATGAATATACACTAATATAAGTATGATTGTTTGTACTAGAGCTTTGAAAGTACCCTACAAGTATTAATTTGCACTAAGAATGTAGATACAATATTATTTATTGACTTTAGGAACTCTTACATGGTATCTGTAAGTTTGTTTATTTTGTAAGTAAATAGTTATATTATGTTGAACAATAAACTATCTTTTGTGTATGTATTTGTTTTACTGTGAAAAGTTTAATTTGTTTTCGTGCAAGTGATGAAATGTGTCAATATACAATATTACATTTTTATTTGTTTTATTTATTTTTAAAAACAAAGCCACATTCCAGTTGCCACTATCAACAAGCTGCATAATTCCTGTAGATACACTAATATCAACTAGCTACTAACATCTGCTCAAACTATTTAACAGCTTGTATTACTTATACTCTTACAACAATAAGTATTTACAAACTAAAGCAAGGCAGGAGTCTTAGTTGGGAAATGTGATACACAGAGGGGGTAAGGATATTTTTAGCGAACATAAAAATAATTAAGCAGAAATCACACATACAAAATGTTTTTTTCAAGAAGTTTGTGTAACAACAAAAATCAACCTTGTTAAGACCTTATCTTTTAAACATATAACTATTTACAGTTCCCAAAGTCTGCATTTGTTAACACAAACTCATGTAAAATGCAACAAGGGTTATTTCTTCACAATCTACACTAAGTTGTGACGGAGTTAATTCATCATGTCACAGTCTGTAACATTAAAATCTTAGTTAAAAAGCTGTGATTACAATATGATAAAAGCTACTGTTATGATAGATTCATAATATGCAATGTAGTAGCTATGTGTAATGAAAATTAAACTCTTAAAAATATCGTCCCCCTCCGTTACATGCTATTCAACAAATGAGCACGATAAAGTTAACCCTCCATCATGAGAATTATTGTAAGCGAACCCAACAATGTCGTTTGTAGATTCAAAGACGGTCAACGTCATAACCTACAAGTTATTTGTAATATAATACACGCTTGTGTAAATATTTTGTATATTTAGTTCAAAAATAACGGTAATACAATATTTAATTTGTTTTTATTTCATACGGAGAAGAGCAGCAGCTCACTAGTGTTTAGCCGAGAGAGGGGAAATCCTTGTTGTCGTCCACTTTAGGCGGCATGACCTGCTGGCGAGGCACGGAGCGCTCCTCGGGCGGCGCCTCGTCCCGCGGCGGAGCCCGGCCCCGGCCGCGCCCGCGCCCGCGGCCCCGACCGCCCGTGCCGCCGCGCCGCGAGTTATCATTGAAAGTAAACTCAATACCGAGCACGCGCTTTTGACGGCCCACGCGCTGCGGGTAGTCGGCGATATCGTACTCCTCGTCTGTCTCGTCGTCCTCGCCGCCGCCCTCCTTCTTCTTCTCCAACATGACCAAGTTCTTCCACTGACTGAGGTCCTCACCTTCGCCAGCCTTGCGCAGATTGTATTGAGGTGCAGTACGCTGAGCGTTCCGCAGCGCCTTGTACTCGTCGAGCGTAAGCTCACGCGGTTCCTCCTCGGTTGGCGCGGCGCGCTCGGCTTCGGGCTGCTGCCCGTCACCAGCGCCGGCTGCATCAGGCACCTTCTCTTCTACTACCTCGCCCTCAGAGCCAGTTTTGTTCAACTCATCAAGGTCGTCCTTGATAGTTCCCCAGTTGTGGGGGCCCCCACCTTCGCGCTTGTCAACCGGTTTCACTCCAGTCTTGTCGGAGCCCGACCGTCTATCGAATTCACGCTTCCCTCGGTTATCATAACCAGGACGCGGACCGCGTTGTCCATCACGTTCACGAGGTTCGCGGCGGCCTTGGCCCACGGCGCTCACCACCCTCGGGGTTCTCGTTGAAGTTACGCCGTTCAAAGTTAGGCTTGCGGTCGGAAAACTCACGTCTTGGTGGTCTCGGAGCGCCATCCTTGTTCTCCACGGCACCATTCTGCGGCCGGTCTTCACGGCGCCGCGGAGGAGGACGTTCCGGATTGCGGTCATTCGGCCGAGCAGGACCCTTACTTTTTTGTTGGTCACCACTCTTACTTTCTTGAGTTTTCACATTCTGGGTTTCCTTGATACCCTTTCTGGCAGTTGGTCCGCCTTTAGGTTTGGCTTCAGGTTTGCCCTTATTTTCTTTTTCAGCTTCTTTGGTCTTCTTTTTGAGCTCCTTTGCCTGCTCTCGCGCTTTTAACGCATCAAGAGGATCGGACTCATCGTCCAAAAAAAGAGCGTATCTGTTAACAACCCCCACACCGTAGGAATTTTCCATTGTGATCCTCTTGATGATTTAATCACACAAAAACTGGATGTTAATGGATTATTTTACGCACTTCAGTAAGGCGACATTTTGTTCTGTTTTATTGATTTCATTTAATATGGCGGATGAACGCGAAACACACTAAAACGCCATATGACGAAAGGAATAGACAAAAGAATAAAAATGGCGGCCTTACTAGTTTAAAAAAACATAAAGCCCTGGCTTTGGGCTCGAGTATTCTATAACAAAACAAAAAGAAGTAATGGCTAGTAATTATAAAATTAAAAATAGACAATAAAATGTTAACTAATATTTTGGAAATTGAAAAAATTATAAAATGCTATCAATACATATTTTGATAATATTGCACCCAAATGTCTAAACATGTCTACATCATACTTTCATTGGAATAAAACAACTTAACAAATATTGATCCATTTAATTTTAACATCATCCAATTAATCTGAATAATCTACTTATAACAGTTTTTGGCTAATAACAAATATATGATTCAAATTAGAAAGCAAGAAATAAAAAACACAAATATGTCTAATATATATGTATATTAATTTCTAAACAAACAAAACATAATATATAGCATGGAACACAAGAACCAAAACGTCAAAATTATAATTACAATATTATACGATTATAACACAAATATTGATAATTTATGAATATTAGTTTTTGCAAGGATTTGGTTTTGGACAAACGCTTCCACCACTGCCAACACCACCTAAACAAGTTTCCAACAATAGCCCGCAAACAAGATAAGGATCACAGTCACCCGCTGGTCTTCTGTCTTCCATGAAACCTTTTCCTTTTTCTTTTATGGAACGCTGAAGCCGAATAGACGCTTTTCTATTCGCGATTCCCCATGAAAATTTATCAAAAGGAGCAGTTTCAAATTTTCCTGACAGTCTCATCCTATTGGTAGCCTCATCATTTCCGTACTGTTTCATATGTTTCATATGGTTAGTTTCCAGCTTTTTAATGCATTCCTCAATAAATTTGTAGCCTCCATCTGATCGCATGCGCTTCGTGCTAAAATTATGATGCATGCCTATGCCAGGATGTAACATTCCCATTGGCTTTGGATGATATGTTATGTCAACTCCGTAATCTTCAGCTACACGAGACATAATATATCTTGACATCCACAAATCATCTGGTGCTTTTATCCCAGCAGTAGTACCGATTTGCCATTCCCAACACGCAAACATTACTTCTGCGTTCGTGCCCTCAAAATCGAGACCGGCGTATAGACAAGCTTTAGCATGAGCCTCTGCGATGTCTCTCCCAGCAATGTATTTGGCTCCAACTCCACAATAAGAATATTGATACTTCACTGCAGGGAACCCTCCCCCTTTAGGCCAACCCAAACCCCAGCCATCAACGTCCAACATTGTATATTCTTGTTCAAGCCCAAACCAAGGTTCTTCATCCCTATGCAACTCACACAGATTATTGCAATATTTTCTATGATTTGTTGGGGCTGGTTTATCATCGTCACCTTGATATACTTCACAGAGGACAAGCACATGTGGTTCCATCCTAAAAGGGTCCTTGCAAATACTAGCCGGTTTCAATTTCGTATCCGAGTTATCGGTAGATGCTTGTCCTGTGGAACTACCATCAAAAGCCCATCCTGGAGCTGCATCCGCTGAGTAAGGAACGCAATTGAGAATCCTATCTTTACATCTCATATTGATCCCAGATCCATCTATCCAAACATATGTTGCTAAAACTTTGTTGCATGGCGACGGAAGTCTCATGTATCTGTCCATTACTTTTTTGTTCATAATATGATTTATTGAATGTTTTAGCATTGTTCTTTTCATAATTATCATTATATTAGTATGTCGATGGACACCGACTAAACATTTTATTATGTTTTCCATTTTTATTTCTTATTTTATTATCATCACAAAATTTGTTACATTTATTGACATCAGAGTTATATACCGAAACCAAAAGAAAATCATGGTTCTCTAATTTGAAATATAGGTATTTTATTTTTATATGATTGACATGAATGGAAAAGACAATGATAATATTATGGTTTAAACAATGTTTAAAACGTCCATGATAAAAAACTTATTAAAGATTTTTCTACTCTGCTAAATAGCTTTGCAATACAAAATATGATTCAAATTTCAAACGCATGTTTCTGCTATAATTGCACAAACTTTATAAGGGTCACAATCGCCCGCTGGCCTCCTATCTTCAAGAAAGCCTTTTTGGTCAGTTACAACACTCCTCTGAAGTCTTATAGAAGCCCCACGATCAGCAATTCCCCACCTGCAGGAATCGTATGATGCTGTTTCAAATTTTCCTGTTAACCTTTTTTTATTTTCTGTGCTATCGCCTAAACCGTAATTTGGCATCGATATTTCATGTTTTTCGCAAAGCAATTTACACACTCTTTCTATTTCCTTGAATCCCCCATCAGCACGCATCTTTTTCACACTAAAATTATGATGGCATCCAATTCCAGGTTGATCTTTACCCATCGGTTTAGGGTGATAGCTTATAATTACATTAGAATGCTCTGCTATTCTACCAAGTAAATACCGTCCAACCCATAAATCATCAGCTGCTTTAATTCCAGGTGTCGGCCCTACCTGGAATTCCCAGGATCCCTTCATTACTTCGGCATTTGATCCACCGTAATCCATTCCAGCATAAATAGAAGCCCTTGCATGTGATTCAACAACTTCCCTACCTGCAACGTGTTCTCCTATGCCACAATAAGAATATCGAGCTTTCGTCGCCGGAAATCCACGTGATTTTGGCCATCCCAGGGGCCATAAATCACTATCGAAAATTGTATATTCCTGCTCGATGCCAAACCATGGATCCTGATCATTTATTTTGCTTAATATTTTAGCACAATGCGCTCTGTGATTAGTAACTGTAGGCGTACCGTTGTTAGAGAAGGTTTCACACAATACGATGATATGAGGACTTTTACGAAATGGATCTTGATATATAGCCGAAGGTATTAATAAAGTGTCAGAATTTTGCATTTTAGCTTGTCCTGTAGAGCTCCCATCGAAAGACCATTGTGGAACCTCACTTAAATCGCAAGGTACTCTTTCTAAAACTCTGTCTTTAGAACGCATATTAATTCCACTGCCGTCTATCCACACATATGTTGCAAATATCTTGTTTTCCGGTAATTTTAAATTCAGGTAATGATGATAATATGCGTTTGAGGGTGTTTCTCTTTTCGTCACGCCACTCGTAAAATTTTCTTGACTCAAGTAACGATTTTGTATTCCTTGATTATTATTGCGAAACAGTTTTACTGAAATATTTTTCATTAATCTTATTTTAAACATTTTGTTGATAAATTTCGCAAGCTGAATTCATCGATCAATTACTTAAATAGTCAAGAAGGTCATGCCTTATATTTTTCGTTTATAAACTAGACTGCTGGGGTTTTATAACCCATGTACTTGCCAATAGAAGAGAAATATATTATGGTCTACAATACAACATATCGGGTTTTAAAAAATGTCCGTGATGGCTTTTGTTAGATAAAATAAATAAACGTATTGGAACAAACATATTTAAATATTGTGAATCCAACTGCAACCTACCACCACTACTTTGAGATGTGCTTATTCTGATAGTAAGCGTTTACCGAAGCATAAGCACGTATGTAGCACTGGAGACACTATCCTTGTTGCCGACCATTTGAAAGATAAATATAAAGTAAAACATTTTTTGTATAAATGTCTTGTCGCACACAGTAGTTAAAGTAGTTTTAGTATAAGTGTGTGTATGATATTACAAAGGTCATGAGCAAACATAACTCCTTTATATTGAACCTATAAACACTCTTATACATCGACCGATAGAATAACTAAACCTTTAGGTATTATTCTATGCAAGGACCCTATACAGTTTTTCCCTATAAAGACCTCGACAGAAAGTTCATTCCACCATCGTAGCATTTATTGTTAGATGTTTCAGAGCGTTAGTATCTCTAAATCGAGCTATTTAAAGTTGTGTTTAGAATACATCTTATTCCATAAACTATAATCTAAATTTTCTTTTTTTGTACTATTGTTTCGTATTTATACACTTGCAACATTTATAAAATTTCATGTAATGTCATTCATAATCAGTTGTCAAACCAAAAGTCAATTTCATGCAGATAATGCGCTAAAATATCGTTTCTTAAAATCCCTTGTTTTTGTAAAAGGTACGTATCTAATTTAAACCCAACGTTTTGAACAACAGTATAAACTTTCGGCATTGTTGTAGATTTAGTTTGTGTTGACCCAATTGAACCCGACAATAATTGTGATAAGCGATTTAAAATAAATTATAAACTGTAAAATTTACAGCTTACAGAAGTCTTATCAAACTTAATGAAATCTTATCATAGTATAAAGTAAAATACAAATTCGGTGATAAGAAGAAACACGATCAAACTTAATGGAAACGTGAGTATAAATTGAACTTGAGCAAAATGTGGTGAAAATTATCTTTATATCTATTTTTTATACAAAGTTATAATTGTTAATTAGGATAAATGCTAATGCCGCATTCCTCTGCAACTATGAAGTTATGCAAATTCTGCAACAGTTAAAAGATAACACACAGAAGAAACATAAACGAGAAGGTTCTTTAGCCACAGTCACATATGAGGTAGGTTTCAAAAACATATTTAATTTTAATTAAAGAGTTTTAATGTGTTCAGTGAAAATGGCTTAAATGGTTTACTCAAAACGAAAAATATGTCTAGTTAATTGAATATCATGTTTTACTTTATTATTTCAGACTGTACATTATTTGCAAAATTCTGATTGTAAAAATCAATCTCCACAAACAATACAAAAGTTCCTTGAGGCCATGAAGCCATTTAAACTTACAAAAACAGAAAAGTTAATGATGGTGAATACTCCACCTCATACAGAACTGGAAATACAATTGGTGAGTGATAATATGTATTTAAAATTAAGATGATAGTTCATATAATAGATTCATTGAAATAAGTTGGTTGTGAGGCAGATATACAACCTGATTGTAAGATGAGGCTGAAACTGGCAGACTTTTATCTGCAACATGCAGATTGTTTTAGCAGGTTGTTTTTAGCAGAATATCTGTTAAAAATAACCTTTTTTGGGATTAAGTCTTTTCTTGTCCCAGGCCTTTACTTTTTTTTTGCAATTTTTTCTGCCAGTTTAAGCCTCATGATCGTAAGAGGCAATTGTTATGAATAATTAATTAATTTTCTGAAAAGGAGACTGTGATGTTTTTTTTATTTCCTACAAATATAATATTAAGTTACATTGTCCTGAAATTTCACTGTGTTTTAAATATTATGCTATGGGGATAACTTATACAATACACACACCCTACTGAATGTAATAATTTTTAGTGTAGGTATTTATGCTTGAGAGCGAATGGTTTTTGTGTTATAATTGATTTGTATTATCATTACAAGACTAGAACAGTACAAAACAATAAAATGATACATTTTAAAAAACAATGTGAAAAGAAAGAAAAAAGCAAAACATTAAAGACCTAATAAAAAAGGAAATAAAATAATTTTTTTTTGTCAAGAGGTGTGGTTTTTGTGGTACTTATTGATGTTCATAATGAAAGAGTGTAACTTAAGTAAAATTTCTGTATACTGTGATTTAAAAGTATTTGTAGTTTGTTCGTTATTATACTATACACAGTTATATTTGCCACTTGCGATTAGGTATGCTTCTTATCATTTACTTAGTCATCTATCAGGTCGAACGAGTCAATTGTAATAATCTGCATTTCAGATTGTTCAAGAAAGTGAGGAGCGGTTGTCTGAAGAAGATGTACAGAAAATAATAAGTATAGTGAATGCAATAATGCCAGTGGATACTTCATGACCAGACATCATAGCAGCAAAGCCAAATCCTTTGTAAAAATTTCAGATTTGTTTATATTAAACATGTTAAATGTTATTATGTGTTTTAATGTTTCTAGGTTAATAGTCACTATGTAAAGGTAAAGGTTATTATATAAAACTATAGTTGACTAAAGTTTGATAAATACATAATATATCTACAAAGTACACTTGGCTACATACTCAATTTATGTAAATCATTACAAATATTGTAAGGATAGATAGATGCTGATGGTCTGCTTCTGCAATAGTCCTGATATGCAAATATATAAATATTTAGAGACAGCGCCACTTTGCCATTTTAAGCAGAATTAATATTGTGTTCCTTTGAAATCATCAGGATATTTATTTATTTTACTATGTTTTGTAAAGAAATACATAATATACAAAGAAATACCCTGACCAATACAAAGGGCCATATTCAAAGATGAAAATTTACTACCTGGGGATCGAAGCCGGAACCCCTGGTGTAGTATCTGTCATTTCAACTTTTACACTATTTAATTGTGGCATACACATGTTACTTTGCTGAAGATAACTAGTATGTTAAGTACTATTTCAAAACGTTTATAAAGTACCTATTTCTAGTCACCAAGTTATGGAATGTAGTCCCACATTAGAAATTATTATATTACAAGACTAAACTAAATAGACTTGTGATTTTGTCAGCATTATTTATTCATAAACCTCAGTTGGCGAGTGCACTTGTTTAAACATACAAACACATACTCGTACATACTTTATCGCATTTCGTTACAAACATTTATTATGAAAACATTAATAAATATTACAAAGGTCTGGTATTATTAAGCGTCGGTGGCTCAATGGTGTGAACTGTTGCCCTCCTACCGGGAGTGCTGAGGTTCAAATCCCGCCACTGTGTTTTCGAAAATATATGTACGTTATCCTACGCTCTTACGGTGAAGGAAATCTGCGCACGCCTGCGAAGAGATTCAAAGGTTGTGCGTGAAGTAGTCCAATCCGCACTGGGCCCGCGTGGACGACTAAGGCCTAATCAACCTATACGGGTAGGCTCGTGCCCCTCGGTGAGGACGTTTAATGAGCTGATTGATATATATACAAAGGGCTGCAGTTTGACTTGTAGACGATTTGATAGAATGACTGACTTACGATTTTAGTCTTTTTTATTTCCAGTCAATATGTCTCGACTGGTGCTATACAGAGCCATAGCGAGTCCCCCGGCGCGCTCTGTGATGATGCTTGGTGACATCCTCGGACTCAAGTTTGAGTATAGAGAAGTTAAACTGTTAGAATTTGAACACAAATCTAATGAGTACAAAAAGGTGGGTAAATTTGTTTTCGTAGTCTTAGATATCTATCTCAAAAATTAATTAACTAGATGCAGAATCTCACTCATAAATTGTCCGCGATAAAATTCTTTCCAACGCGTCTTTTGGACAGAGATTTCATCCTAATCACGTCGCTCGCTAACATGTAATAATGATATATTAGTGTCTTGTGCTTTGATTTTGTACCCTTTTGATGACCCTTAAGGTCAAAAATTAAATTCATAATTTTATATTTTAGATAAAATACCTACTAAACGTTTGTATTATAAATAACATTTGAAATTAATTCTTACAGCTGAACCCCATGGGGACGGTTCCCGTACTTCAGGATGGTGATTTCATCCTTTCTGAAAGGTAAAGAATAAGCAAAGCTATAAAAATGCGTAGAATAAAATACTACTAAAATTTAAAAGGCCGCCTTTGATAAATTATCAAACGACGATTTAGTAAGATCTAGAAGTACTTAATTTTTTATTTAATGGGCTGGCTCGACTGATCACCGGTCTTACCGAAAAAGGGAGTGAGTAAGTGAGGATACCGGGAGCCCAGAACCTCCCAAGGGCCAAATCTTTTTTGTATTCTTTTCCGTCCTATTTTCGAGGTCGACAAGGCATTAGTTGCTTCTTCGGAGTGTCCATTGTGGATGCTGCCGAAGTACTTAACAATAGGTGGACCATCATTTTGATTGCCTTCTTTTCTTAACAACACGTAGACCGTCATCTCGGTTGCCTTCCTATGAAATAAAAAAATCAATGGCATTTTTATTACTTTTACTTATAATTTATTAGTATCATCATTTAATCTTTCAATAATTGGTTTCATTTTATGCACACATTAATAGATAGGTCTACGTAGTCTTGGATATAAGCAATACGTTTCACAAATATTACAGGCTGAATGCTTAGTTTGGGACTAGATGGCGTTGTGTTAATTTCGGTGGATATTTGTTTATTTTATACGACAAAGTGAACGGGACGGTCAGGACGCTCTCCTGTTGGTAAGTGATATACTGACCATGACGTAACGGCATTGAAGGAGACCAACAACTGATGATAGTTATTATTCTGCATCATTGCCCACTCCGCCCGTCACCCGAGACAACAGATGTTAAGTTTTCTATACCCGATAATTTCTCTAGCTACAGTGCCCTCATCCGAAACACAAAAAAATAAATAACTCATTTCACGTGACTATCTCCCACTGCGGTGATACTTGCCTAAACGAATCAGTATCGAGTCTCAGTACCACATAGTAAATAGACTCAAAAGAGCTAAAACGTAACCTTTCGGATTACAGTCACGCGATACTGAAGTATTTAACGGAGCAGTACGGTGGAGACCATCGGGAGAGTTTGTACCCGAAGGACACGCGCGCCGAGCGCTGGTCGACCAGGGTCTGTTCTTCAACTCGGGTTTCTTCTTCCGATGGCAGCGGTGGCTGTAAGGATTTATATATCACTACTTTTATCATTATCATTTGAATGCATGAATATGTCTGTTTGTAATGGTCTGTGTTTTTCTATATGTTATGTATGTATTTACAAAATATGTATATAAGTATGTTTAGTAGTTTTAGTACCCTAACTACAAGCTCCTCGCTTAATATGGGGCTAGATGGCGCTGTGCGAGAAAAAAACAGATGTTTCTGTGTAAACGTCAGTGGATCGTCATATAAGTTTTATGGCAGGATGGTCAGTATGCAGGTGAGTTGGCTTGGCAAAATTTAAGATGCAAATGGGGATCCTACATTGTGTAAGAAAACACTATTAAGTGACTTTTATTCTCAAGCACTTGTAGTCGCTCACTGCTTCTAAAATCAATATTTGAATAATAAATATAGACACATATTGAAATCGTTTCTGCTGTTTGGTTAAACATTCACCCTCGCAAACTTTCATCTTTATATTATTATGTGATCCTTAGATTATATTTTAGTGATTAACGTTAATAACGATACATGTTAAACTATGACCAAACATCTGTATTGATTTTACCACCTATGTCTAGCAAATAAATGATTTGATTGATTGAGGAATAGGCCTAGAATAGCGATGACATTTTTTTCTGCTATGGAATCTATGGACCGCTTAATAATAGAAACATTGGTTAGATAATGACTCCGTTACCATCAAAACTCACAGAGGTTTCCCAAGTCTAAAAATATTAATGGACTTTCCCAAGAACGCTTTATACCAATGGCTACTTAATTATGACGTCAGCCCTTAGTAGTTAGTATGCATAATTTATGAATTTTGTAGTCCAATTAATTAAATGTTGCGTTAATTAAAATGGTTTCATATAAATTGTATGTGTTATCCTTTAGTTTTCATTTTTTGTCAATTGCTTGCGCATCTAACTTCGAAGACTAATAAAATTCATAAAACAGCTGAGGGCACATCGTTAATTTTAACCGAGATTTGTAATACATAATATGAAATAGTTCTTACGATTCCACGACCCAGTTATCATGCCTATTGTACTGCCCAGGGATCGAATTCGTAATCCATGGTGTAGTAGCAAACCAACTTGAGTTGATGGTTGACCATTATACCAAATGGGTCGTAACAGCTAATACGTAAAAAAGATCAGTTTGTTATTATTAATCGATTAGTTGTAGTACAATGTCTCAACGACTTGAGTTGATGGCAATGGCGGATCCAGGGGGAGGTCATGGGGGTCATACCCCCTGAGCTATTTTTAAGTACTATACTAACGTACATTAACATAATACCGTATAAGTTCTTAACTCGACTACTACAGTATTATTTATTTATTAACATGTCATTCAAACATTTAAGTAATATGATTATGAAGTACAGCATAAGTTTTACAAACTTTACCGTGTACCACATTCGCCAAAGATTTTAACTATTACAATAATCTTAGTACTAATCTTATCATCAGATAATACAGAATAATAGAGAATATTAAAACATTACCACTACTAAATGTGACCCCTCTGTCGCCAAACCTGGATCCGCCATTGGTTGATGGTTGACCATTATACCAAAAGAGTCGTAACAATTATTTCGTCAAAAGCTCAGTTTGTTATTATTAATCGATTAAATTCTCAGATCCCAACCCTTTTACGCGGGTACCGGGAGCCGACGTCGCAGCAGACGAGGGATATCACGGAGGCGTTTGAAGCGGTGGAGCGGTATTTGAACCAACGGCGGTTCTTAGCCGGATCAAATGTAACGTTGGCCGACCTAGCAGTGGGTGCCACGGCCACTGCCACCAACATCCTACACCCGATAGATACTGACAAGTAAGTAAAATTAATATCAGCACATACAGCGCCATCTAGTCACAAACTAAACATTCGCCTGTAATATAAAACCAAACAACGGATTAACACACTTTATATACTTTTGTAAATACATACATATTAAACATAAACACCCAGACCAATACAAACAGTCATGTTCATGCAAACAAATGTTTGAACTGCCCGAGAATCGAACTCGGAACCCTTGGTGTAAGCGCCGACATCTCAAACACACGACACGTCATCAAACTATGTTTTAATATGCTATCCATTAATTTCAGATACCCCAGATTTGCCGAGTGGTTGAAGGAATTAAATGAAATGCCTGTTTTAAGTACATTAATGCTGAAGGCTATCTTACCTTGAAAAGTTTTTAGCCAAAGCCAAGGAAATGAAAGTGTCAAAATCAAAGTAATTTTAATGTACCACTGTATACAGTATTTGTACATATTGTAAACTATGTAAATAAATAATTGGAACAAACACGGTTTTTATTTAGCTCTAATACTATTTACAACATTATTTGTCAGTCATTGGCCATTGGTCAATGACTATATAGGATCAAGTAAGATTTTATGTAAACGAATTGTCTTCCTGAGTTGA
>PQWD01002873.1:0-31448 GCA_019425675.1 Leucinodes orbonalis
TATTAGCGGCCAACATGTTTTTCATAATCTGTTCTGCGTTTTTGTTTTTATAAGGTTGATTTGCGAGAATATCCTTTCACAAGCGGCATTCGACAGGGGCAAACCCACAACACACTTTTTACAAAATAGAAAAACATTTACGTATTTTAAGTTTCCATCTGAGTTTTGGATTTTCCAATGGCACCCCAAAAATTTATCAACATTTGTAATTGGCTTACGTTACTTTCACTAGATTCCAACAAATCACTAACATCTTTGTCAAGTTTTAATTGTCTGTATTATCATCAACTTTTTGAATTGTATGTTCATCAAAAAGATTGGAAACTGCGTAATAATATTGCTATTGAAGAAAATTCCTTGTATACTACGTCTTGAGGTGCTAAGAACTGTAATTGCTTAAAAAGGTGTTTAGTGGCAAACGTGTTTTTGAGTTGACTTGAAAGTTGATAAGAAATGATTGCATATGCTAAGAAACGTTTGTATTCAGGTTTCAGATTATATCTCTGCTATATTGTAAATTCTCTGCTGACTTTAATACCTAAATATAATATCTTCAGTGTGGTAAGTAGTTGCGCTGGATGTCCGGGTCTAGAAGAAGTGGCTCTGTACTCTTAATGTATTGACTTTCATGTAGCAGCTTAACAATGTCAATAAACATTTAGAGATATCCTTATAAACCAAGTGTACAGTCGTATAATCCCCTTGAAATACCGTATTTAATTTATTGACAGTAGGCAGAATATAGTTAAGTGCGTAAAGTATAGTTTAAATATTTTTATGAAGCCTCGTATCAAAAATTGTGATGATATATTTTGTCGTGCAAATATTGGCCTTGAAAATAAATTGTTGTAGCGCAATCCCATTGTTGAAGAATTCTTTTGACACAGGGTGGAATGATAGCCAACGAAATATCGTAATGTTGTAGATTTTATGTTTATCTGTATTTACAAATTCTTGAAACTCCGAAAATTCCCTGCCTTTTGCTACTGTGTGCAAAATACCCATAAACTTCTTTGACTATTTGATTCACAGCTCTGGGTAATGTGTCTTTGCTAGCATGACTAACAGATAAAGCCGTGGAATGGCAGACACATTTGATAAATAAGCAATGCGGATTCACATCCTTAATTTTAGCAATGATTCCACCGTGTTCACCAAACATTACATTGGTAGTGTCGGCTCCGAAACCAACTGCATCTTTTATATCAAGGTTTGAATCACGTAAAGCGTTTTGAAAGAGCTTCAAAACAATCGTGCGATTCCCTTCTAAATCTTACCATTGTTAGAATTTCGTTTTCAACGCTAGTGATTTCTCAGAATAGTATTTAATTTACTATAACAAGCATTTCGTCGATGAAACGTCTGTACTCTCATCTATAATTAAGGAATACACTGTTGCACGTGTACTAGCATCCTGACATGATCTTAAATCTGCTTGCATTTCCCTCTCCAGTTCGTTTCAAAACATTATTACTACAGCAGACGCTTTGGTTCGTTACAGCAGAAAGCTTTAGCAACCTCTGGATTGGTAAAGCATTTTGAAATAACTTCACTCATATGATCCATGACGCGAAATGGTAAATTATGTTCTACTAACAAAGCACACATGTTGAGCTCTGCTTTTTTCACCTGATCTTCTAGTGAAGACGTTTTAAAAAACTTATGTACCTGAAATTATAAATAAATTTTAAACTAACTTAGTATACTCCTGACGATTTTCTTCTTAAATGTAAGTATGTATTAGGTACTCACTGATGGCTGCCACTGAATCCGATCATGTTCTTCTTGCTGTGCTTGAGTGGTTGCATGTTCTTTTATGATGGACAATCTAGGCACCAACTTAGTGTTACATGCTTTACACCATGCGACATGTTCATCATTGCTTTTGTAAGCCAGGACGAAAGTGATGGATCCTGCTCCCACTCTACACGATATAATCGTTCACATTTACGTTTCATGATAAATGAGGAATGGAAATCATTCACACTAAACGAAATTCAGAAACTTTTCTAGTCCAACTAATTAGAAAAACAAAACAACTGACTGAACTGACAAACAACACTATTATAATGAACATTATGCTCCGCGTTTTATGGTTTACAATGGAATGAACTACAAATGTAACTAGAGATGTTATGGGAAATCCCCGAACAAAAGGCCTTTGCGTTGCCAGTGTTGTGACAGGAATTTTAAAGTTTCTACCTTAGAGCATTAAACTTTAATGCTCTACTATTTTTTTCTTTGACGATACTGTACCTTACTTTTATGATATAAAGTGGCTATACAGCCAAATCTGCCAGCTTTATTGATCATCATCATCAGCTCATTAAACGTCCCCACCGAGGGGCACGAGCCTTCCCGTATAGGGTGATTAGGCCTTAGTCGTCCACGCGGGCCCAGTGCGGATTGGACGACTTCACACACAACCTTCGAATCTCTTCGCAGGCGTGCATGAAGTTTCCTCACGATGTTTTCCTTTACCGTAAGAGCGTCGGATAACGTACATATATTTTGAAAATTCGAAAATACATTGTACGTGTGGGATTTGAACCTCAGGTAGGAAGCCATCCCGGTAGGAAGGCGACAGTCCACACCACTGAGCCACCGACGCTCTATTGATATATCCTGCCAAATACTGCCAGATTGTTAATCCGTCAAACTAAAGTGCCAGAGAGTGAAATATAGCACTAATCCTGCCAAAAAAGCAGGATCCTGCCACATATGGTCACACTGCCGATGCTCAAATTTGTTAACTATTTTGACATTTGACATTTTTCTGACTGACGTATGTAGTATTATAAAACGTTTCTAAATTTTGGCATTGGAAACTTTGTACGTTCAGCCTAGTTATAAACTATAGTTTTTCTTCTTTTAATATTGTGTTGTATGATGCTTTTTTCCCCTATTTAATTTTATTCTTAAGAGATTGTGATTTGTTTTAGCAAAGGCAATTTATTAACTTTTAAGTTTTCATTTCTTGTTGAAACTTTTTTTTTTTTCTTCTTTTATTGTGTAGAATCTTTGGATTTTTGTTAACCTTTTACTGGTAGGTTGTGCAGATATATTTAATAGGTTTACTTTTAAGTTTTGGTTAGTAGTAGAATTAGTTTAATATAATTATATATACATTTTATAATTATGCAGTCCTCTGATGAAGATTGCTTTCTTTCTGCAAACACATCATTTGAATCTTTTGGATCTTGCAACAATGATGCCTTTATTGATGGGGATACTAAAACGCTCGGTGATAGGTTAGCCTTGTGTTATACGAATAAAAGAAACTTAAACGTATGTCATATAAATGCCCAGAGCATACCTAAACATTATTCGGACTTACTTGATAGTTTTTCATCCAATACTGTCAGTGCGGTTTTAGTGTCAGAGTCATGGTTGAAGCCTTGCTTGCCCTCTGCAGCGTACAGTTTGCCTGGTTTTGTTCTCATTCGCAACGACAGGATTGGAAAGGGTGGGGGTGGAGTCGCTATATATCTTAGATCTGATATCTCATTTAAAATTGTTGCTACCTCACCGTCTTCTTACTCAGCCTCTGCCGAGTTTTATTTTTAGATATAGCATTGGGGTACAAGTGTCCTGCTTGGTGTAGTTTACTGTCCTCCAGCCGTTGATTATCTGCCGTATTAGAATATGCGTTGGAGTCGGTATGTTCTGATTTTCTCACGTTATTATAATGGGTGACTTTAATACCGATCTTTCTTTGTCTTCTTCTCTCTCTGGCAATTTCCTTAATATTTTAAAATCTGTTGGACTTTCTCATCTTACTCTTTTGCCCACCCATCACAACATTGATTCTCGTGACACATGGATTGACCACATTCTTTCTGTAAATACTGAACTTATCTCTTCTTATGGTCAACTTTCGGCGCCTGGTTCTCCAGGCATGATCTTCTTTATTTATCGTATACCTTAAAATACCCCAAGCACCAGTCCCGAATAGTGGAGCTAAGGAGCTACGGTCGTATTTGCTTGGATGGTTTGATGCGGGATGCTACAGCCATTGACTGGTCTCCTTTGTTCTGTTCGCATTCAATTGATGTTAAAATAATATATTCAATGATCATATTTTAAATTTGTATGACATCCATGCTCCTTTACACCCGGTGCGTATTAGGCGTCCCCTGCTCCCTGGCTGAATACTGAAGTACGTAGTGCTATGTTAAAGCGTAATAAGGCTTTGCCTTGTTTCGCAGAGTAAGTCTGAGGAAAACTGGCTCCTGTTATAAAACAGCACGAAATCGTTGTAATCAACTTATTCGTAATGTAAAGCGCCGCTTCATTCATAGTGAAATCGTCGACTCTTCGGCTCCTAAGGTATGGAAATTTCTTAAATCTTTAGTATCGGTAAATGCAAGTCCAATAATGTTCTTTATCCATGGCTCCCAATGATATCAATAAGCATTTTACTGATTTACCCGCCTTGATACGCATACTAAGGCCAATACTCTAAGTCACTTGGCTTCACTTCCCCCCGAATATCGATTCCTTTAGTTTTGTCCCCATTTCTCAAGATGAAGTTAAGAAGCACATCATATCCATAACGTCCAAGGCCACCGGTATCGATGGTATTAGTCGTATCATGATCTTCCCATTGTTGGAACGTTTGCTGCCCATTATCACACACATTATAAATTTCTCTTTAGAGACTGAATCTTTTCCTGATATTTGGCGCAAAGCTCTTGTCCATCCACTTCCGAAAATATCAAATCCTACCTCTCCCAGCCAGTTAAGACCCATTTCTATCCTTCCTTTCCTGTCTAAGGTAACGAAGCCTGTGTACTTAAGCAGCTGTCTTCTCACTTAGCCAAACACAAGTTACTAAACCCTCTTCAATCAGGCTTTAGATCAGCTCACAGTACTTCTACTGCTCTTGTTAAAGTAACTGATGATATAAGGGAAGCAATGGAGAACTCTAAAATTACTGTTCTCGTTCTTTTGGATTTTTCTAATGCTTTTAATACAGTTGATCACGATCTTTTGCTGGCAGGTTTGTCTAAACTTGGCCTGGATTCAATGGTCGTTGAGTGGCTTTCTTCTTATCTTCGGTGTCGCCAACAATGTGTTAACATTGGTTCTAATAGATAAAACTGGCTGGACTTATCGACCGGTGTGCCTCAAGGTGGAATACTATCACCTTTACTTTTTTCTGTTTTTATTAATTTAATCACCTCACATATAAAATGCTCGTATCATTTGTACGCAGATGATCTTCAGTTGTATGCGAGTGGCCGTTGGGATGAGCTGACTGATGTGATAGCGGAATTGAATGCGAATATAGAAGTATATCTCTTTGGTCAAGGGATTTTGGGGTAGCTGTCAACCCTTCTAAGTGTCAAGCAATTATTGTGGGTAGCTCTGGGTATCTATCCAGGCTGAGTGTTGACAATTTGGAACCTGTACGATTTGAAGGTTATCCTTTGAAGTACAGCTCAGTCAGAAATTCGGGTCTACATTTGGACTCGACATTCAGCTGGATAACTCATATTTCTGAGATAAGTAGCAGGGTTATCGGTTCTCTGAGGAGCTTATATCGCCTCAAGTACTTTCTTCCTTTTAAAACAAAACTTTCTCTTATAAATACTCTTGTTTTACCCATTATTGATTACGCTGATATCTGCTATCCAGACCTCTCTGAAACTCTTCTAAATAAATTAGACAGACTTTTAAATAATTGCATCCGATTTATCTACAGTCTCCGTAAATACGACCACATTTCCACTTTTCGGGTGCAACTTAAATGGCTCCCTATACGTCAACGTAGAAACGCTAGACTTCTTTGTGCACTCTTTAATATCATTATAACCCATGTCCCCTTCTTATTTAAAAGATAAATTTAAATTTTTGTCCGAAACCCATGATCGTTCCCTTCGCTCATCAGGAAGTCTCCGTATTCATACTCCTTTGCATCGTTCCAAATTTTTGTCCAGGTCGTTCACACTTCGGGCAACGCGGCTCTGGAATGACTTACCAATAGAGATAAGGGCATCTTGTACGAAAGCTTCCTTTAAAAGGAAAGTTTTGGACTATTTTCGTTCGAATAGTTAATGTGCTTGCTTCTCTCTCCCTCTCTCTTCAACCTATTGCGGTCCGCTGTGGACCCCTCTCTCTCCCCATTTTGCGCCAGACATCCCGGTCCTCCGCGTTTTTCATCCAGCTTCCACCAGCGACCTTTCGCAAGTCGTCGGTCCATCGGGCCGGAGGGCGTCCTACGCTACGCTTGCCAAGACGCGGTCTCCACTCCAGAACTCGTCTGCTCCAACGGCCATCGGTTCTGCGACATACGTGACCAGCCCACTGCCACTTCAACTTGCTGATCCGACGGGCTACGTCGGTAACTTTAGTTCTCTTACGAATTAAATCATTTCTAATCTTATCCCTAAGAGAGACTCCAAGCATAGCTCGCTCCATTGCGCGTTGAGTGACTTTGAACTTGTGAACCAATTCCGCAGTCAGTGTCCATGTCTCAGCTGCTTAATGTGTTTGCTTATTATTTTTTATATATTTGTTATATTATTATTTATATATGTATATTTAAGTGAATATTTGTATATTGTCTATATTTATATATGTATTTATATCTATTTTATTGTATATTTATATATATTTGTTATAAGTATAAGTATTTGAGTTTATTTTTTATTTTTTTAGTATCGTTTTAGTTTCTTTAAATCTTCTTTGTTCTTTATTTTTTTTAAGTTTCTTTTTTTTTTTTTTTACCGCACCTATTATTAATTTTCTGCATGGCCTTGTGGTAAACTGGTAGAGAATGCCTCTAGGCATTAAGTTCGCCCTTGTACTGTATTTTTGTATAGTGCATTAAGTTTAAATAAATAAATAAATTATAATAGACTCAAAAGTGCACAGTGCTGTTCGCTTGTTTAAACTTCGGCTCGGCCACGCGACCCCGTGTGTCTAGATAAAAACTTTTTAAAATGTAGTAAATTTCCATTAGCTTCTTTATGACGTCATTATTAATAATTGTTACCACATTTTTTACACAATTGTAAAAAATGTCTTGATCAGTGATTTCAAAAAAAAAAAATTAATTTATTTCTCACCACAAATGACATCATACAAAAATACAAACCGAATAAAAATATAAATTTTGTTGGGTTTCTTCAGTCATTCGTAAAGAGCGTACTTTTAATTTGCCAATCGATAAGTGATTTTATTTCAAACAATTATCCGCCAGGCATCCAATTGGATGCGGGCGTTGTACAATCTGCCTAGGCGTCCTATTGGATGTGTAATTCGCTTCAGATTATGTGCGCCATAGAGATGTATGTGCGCCTGTGGTCCCTAGGTGGCGGAGTACATGCTGGACTGCGCGCGCAACGTGAAGCCGGAGCTGTACGTGGTGGCCGAGCTGTTCACCAACGCCGACCACGTCGACAACATCTTCGTCAACCGCCTCGGCATCACCGCGCTCATCCGGGGTACCATTACACCTTGCTCTTACTTACTGACACCCTTCTCTCTCGTGCTTCAACCTACATCTACCAGGGGTGGGTTGAAGAGAGAAATAGAGAATGCTGTCGCTAAATTATATTTAAACTAATTTCACTTCTGGTGGTACCGTTGTCACTGGGCGGAAGTGAACGCTTTCCATCAGGTGTCTCTTTTGCTTATTTGCTCCCTATATCATAAAGAAAAACTTCAATGAAGAAACGCATGTTTAGATTTTTTGCGATGGGATGAGGATAAGAATATTTTTAAGTAAAAATAATTGAGGGGAGGCAAAATTTCAGGAAATACAGTATGAAAAAGATTAGTGGTATGATATTTAGTGTTTGGATAGCTTTAGTTTAATGTTATCTTTTTATAATTAAGACGGACCCTGGAGACGTCTTATAATATTTTCGCTGTAGCTAATTGAATGTTTCATCATCAGCTCATTGAACGTCCCCACCGAGGGGCACGAGCTACCCGTATAGGGTGATTAGGCCTTAGTCGTCCACGCGGGCCCAGTGCGGATTGGACGACTTCACGCACAACCTTTGAATCTCTTCGCAGGCGTGCGTGAAGGTTTCCTCACGATGTTTTTCCTTCACCGTAAGAGCGTCGGATAACGTACATATAATTTCGAAATTTGAAAACACGTTGCTACGTGGCGGGATTTGAACCACAGTCCTCCCGGAAAGGGGTAACAGTCCACACCATTGAGCCACCGACGCTCTCATTGAATGTTTAAAGTTTTTTAATGAAATTTGACAATATTGATTTTGTTTTATTTATTTAACATCAAAAATCTAGTTTATGTTAATCCGGTGTACACCCGGAAGAATAACACGTGATTTAAAATTTTGTTTGTTAAAAACACTGTTTCAAGATAATTTTAAGACTGACTTGAAATTTTGAAGTAAATGTGTGCCCCACGCATACACATTTGTATATACAGTCCAGGTCAGCGTGTAATGTTTGTGGCGCTCGGCGTATGTATGAGTGTGTGTGTCCGGGGCGCGGCGTGTGAGCGTGTGTGTGTGTGTGTGCAGAGGCGCAGGCGGCGTGGGACGGGCGCGAGCAGGGGCGGCTGGTGCACCGGTTCGGCGGGCGGGCGGCCGGCGCGCTGCGGGCCCCGCCCGCCCCGCGCGCCGCGCCCGCCCGCGCCGCCCTGGCGCCCGCCATGCTGCTCGACCTCACGCACGACAACCCCTCGCCCGTGCACAAGAGGTACGCTACACGCTACTCTCATATATTTATTCCAACTAACATGACTCATTTTTTGTTACTAACAATATTAACTCCGAACCAGTGGTAGCCTCATTTGACATTCATAAGTGTTCTGTAAGCACCTAAACTGAAATAAACGCTATCAACTTACGAGTATCATCATCAGCTCATTTAATGTCCCCACCGAAGAGCACAAGCCTTCTCGCAAAGGTTGTATAAACCTTAGCTGACCGACTTCCCGATCAATCTTTGAATCTCTTGGCAGACGTGCACAGGTTTCCTCCCGATGTTTTCCTTCACCGTCAGAGCGCCGGATAACATAAATATAATTCCAAAAAATCGAAAACACGTTGGTACGTGGCGAGATTTAAACCTACACCCTCCTGTCGGAAGGCAACAGTCCGCATCAGTTATTATTAAAAATAACCGATGGGGATAAAATTAACTTCTATAATTAATGGTGCACGTGCGTAACCGCTGCACCACCCCGACGGATGTCTCCCAGCAATGACTCATGTACCGCCAGTCGAGCCTACTGGCAATCATTGTCGAGATATTGTTGGTGCTGCTACTATGACCGCACATGGTCTTTACAGTTTTGCTGAGTGTTGAATCCTGAAGACTTAATGAACAGACTGTATATTTATAAGCTGCTTTGTTTAATTGCACGAGGTTCCAGAAAAGGCACAGAGTTGGAGCGTGATCGCGGTAGGAGGAGTCCGTGGTAGATTCGAGTGAGTCCTGGTGTCGATCGCTAGTGCGCCGCTTTGCTCCGTATCGCCGCGGCCGCCGTGACGTCACGTTCCTCCCGTGAAAATAGCCTCCAAATGGCGAGCTCTTGCGAACGGGCACGAATAAACGACGACGCTACACTATAGGCGTGAGATCTTGAAGCGTCGGCATTTGTTCCGGTCGATTTATGTCCGGTCGTTTGAAAATGTCAAAAGTCTTTCTCGTTACATCCATGGAATACTGTTTAATAATATTTAATTACAATGTAAGCATTAATATTAGTGCGAAAAAGGGTGTAATATGGAACAATATCAAATCAGATTCCCAAAAAAAAGTTTAACATATTGGATGAAATTTCTATAATATAGAATTTTCAACACTATTAATAATTAATATAGGATTTATTAAAGTCCAAGAAAGTGTATAAATGACATGCTTTGATAAGAGAACGAAAGCCACAGATAAATAAACAAACATAGTTTTGGATGCGTTCTCACAATTTAAAATTCTTAATCGAACAGCAAATTTTTAAAAATGTTTAGTAACCAGGTCGAAGTTGATTTGCTTATGTAATAAAGTGTATTATTAAAAGGGTAACGTGTACGAGTGTAGTGGTGTTGCAGGAGCGTATTCGACCTGTTGCCGACGGCGGGCGTGGTGTCGATGGCGGCGAGCGCTATCGGCAGCACGCGCGGCTACGACGACCTCGTGCCCCATCACGTTAGTATACACTGACATACACTTTTATGTTTTTAACCGTCTTCACAAAGGAGGTTCTCAGTTTGGCCTGTTAGTATCTATGTACGTTTGTCCGCGATTACCTCGCGTTTGGCTGAAGCAATTTCGATGCGGTTTTCATAAAAGTACTTGTTACATTTAGGAGAAGATTTAGAGTTATTTTATTATAATTTACTTTGCCCTGAACTGTCACCACTCTCACTTAAACAAAATAAGCAGAGGGTGCATTGTTGCAAGTGCTGTCAGATCAATTTTTTTTCGATACCATGTGCCAGCCGCTGCATATTTCGATTTCACATGTTTTTGAAATAAATAAATAACCATTGACCTTAACACAGCGCCATCTAGCCCCAAACTCAGCATTAGCATATAATATTGGTTTTAAACAACGGATAAACATACGTAAATACTTTTTTTGTAAATACATACATGTTATGACGATCATTTGTGTGTCTTGCGGTAGAGCGGTAGAGACGTCGACTGCAAAGACCAAGGGTTCCGGTTCGATCCAGGTAGTAAGGTTACCTTTCTATCAACACAAAGTTTCAATAAAATCTACTTAAAACTGCGACAATCGGATATGATACTTCCTCCCCTATTTGAAGGGTTTGGGGTGATTGTTTTGAAATAAATATGCCATATTTTTTTCGTTTCGACAAACCGTTCCGCACATTCAAATTTCAGCGTCGTACTACAAAAATTGCGGAATGTTCCATACAAACTTCCAACCGCCCCCCCATTTTAGGGAAGTGGGGGGTGAAAACGGGACAAAAGAAGCCTAAACCTATTCTAGTACCTACTATAACATACCAAGTTTCAATTAAAATCTTACCTTAAAACTGCGAAAAATCGGATATGATACTTCCTCCCCTATTTGAAGGGTTTGGGGTGGATTTTTAAATATAAATATGCCATATTTTTTCGTTTCTGACAAACAGTCCGCCCATTGAAATTTCAATTTCAGCGTCGTACTACAAAAATTGCGGAATGTTCCATACAAACTTCGAATCCCATTTTGAGGGGAGTGGGGGGTGAAAAACGGGACAAAAAGTAGCCTAAACCATTCTAGGTTACCTACTATCAACACCAAGTTTCAATAAAAATCCGTTCAGCCGTTTTAGGCGTGAAAGCGTAACAAACAGATAGACAGAACAGACAGAGATACTTTCACATTATAATATTAGTATGGATTAGTATGGATATACACTCGCGTGCAAGTAAATCGACTCAAGCCTCAAGTGCGCATAAAGTGATAATAATACTAAAAATTGACTTATTTTACCTCTATATAATGTTTACATAATTAAGCCTAGTAATTAGGCTTTCAAATGGTAGCATAATATCAGATTTAAATAAACACTTGTACTTAGAATGCAAACTGAACGCAACCTCCCGTAAACTGCTCTGCGCTCTATTCACAACTTGCGCCGACACAACCCCCTATAAAACCCCCTGTAATCGTGTTTTTTATCAGTCGCTTCATTGACGTTGACCTGAACACATCTCTGCAAATTAAAGCCGTCATTTGAAGAAAATTATGGATACAACACCTGAAGAAGCCGCTCAAGTTGTTGCCCTGTTGCAAGAAGGTTGACCAGCGAGAAGTCGCTCGTCCGTTTGAATATGAGTCAGTCCGCTGTCTCGAGAGTATACAGAAGGTTTCAAGAGATTGGTGCATTCATCGGAGGCCTAATACAGCCGACGCCGGTGCACTCGGAGCGTGACGCCCGGTTTTTGGTCTCGACCTCTCTCCGAATCGACACCTTACCGGCGTAGATGTGCAGCAGGAGCTACGTCAAGTTCGCGGTGACTGTCAGTCAGTGGACAGTTAGAAGAAGGTTTTGAAAGAAGCTAACCTTATCCGAAAGACCCGCTACAGGCCCGAAGTTGACCACAGCTCATCGTCAGCACCGCCTTCACTGCTCGAGAACATTTGGATTGGAGCATAGAGCAATGGCAGTCAGTCCTGTTCACAGATGAGACGAGGATGTGTCTCCATGGCAGCGACAGGAGAGGTCAGTATACGCGTCGTCCCGGTGAACGGTTTCACAGTGCTGCTTTGTGGAAACCGTTGCATATGGTGGCGGATTGCATGATGTGGGCTGGAATTTCTTAGAAGGCAAAACGGACCTTGTTTTTCGTTCTGGGGAGGCCGGGGATGGAGGTCTGACCATGATCGTTACATTGGAAATGTTCTACTGGATCATTGTCCCTTATCAAGGCTTATTGGGGAAAATTTCATCTTGATGCATGACAATGCGCCGATGTCACACTGCTCGGGCCACACGTGATTTCCTGAACGAAGTTGGAATTCACACTATGCATTGGCCAGCGCTCAGCCCCGATTTAAATCCATTGAGCACATATGGGACGAGCTCAAAAGGACAGTTAGAGCGAGGAATCCAGCTCCGACAAACCATCAATGAGCTCAAGACTGCGTTGGTTAGAAGATGGGTGAATACCACAATCATCCATTAAAAAGTTGATAAGGTCGATGAAGAATCGCATGAGACAGTGATCAGAGCTAGAGAGGGAAATACCAAATATTGACACGATATTTTTTATCTTACGCACCATTTGTTTCATTTAAACACATAAACCCCATACTGTGAAATTGTATGAATTTTCACATTTTTACATTCATTAGCATTAAACCTTTTTTACTAACTAACTGAATCGATTTTCATGCAACTTACACCATTTTAAAGCTCAATTACTAGGCTTCAATTATGTAAAAACATATATAGAGGTATAATAAGGCATTTTAGTTATATCACTTGTTATGCGTACTTGAGGCTTGAGTTGATTTACTTGCACGCGAGTTATATAATTTTCATTTATGTATATATATATATATATATAATATACAGGACGGTCTGGACGCTGACCTGATGGTAAGTGATACGACAGACTATGACAGTGCGGCATTAAAGGAGACCAACAACGATGGACAGTTATTATCCTCCATCAATGCCGCACTGCGCCCGACACCCGAGACAACAGAGTTAGGTCTCTTTACGATGTTCGTACGTTTACGTCACCGTACAGTTATTTGTTTGTTGGTAAGTTGCTGAAGATAGGCACGTCGTTGGTAGTGCTTGTGTGTTCAGGTGACGTTGATTGAAGAATAGAGTTACTTTACGAAACGAAGTTTATTTACGTTAAAGTTACAAGTTAGTTAAAACTATAGTTACACGTTAGTTACAGGTTAAATGGGTCTTGTCCCGATATTGATAGTTATGGATATAAGTTGATAGTTGTTGATAGTAATTGATAGTGGATTATATAAGTTAGTGAGCACAGTATATATATACTCGTATATTGAAGTAAACGCTGATGCACGCGTGACCTAATTAAATTGATACACGCTTACAGTTAGAAAAATGTGCGGTGTTGACCGTACATGCTCCCCACCGCCAAAATAAAATCGAGAAAAGATCCCATCATTACAAGTATAAGGTAGTATAAGTATAAAAAGTACAATGTAAATTATAAAATAATTAACAAATATAAATGAAAACTAATATAAACAAATTCACTCAAAGTTAAATGATACATTTTCATGACACTGTTTCACTGGTTGAATATCTTGCATCTCTATGTCCTCGGTGCGTTGTTGGTTGTCTTGCAGTGCTGATGGGCTTCTGATGAAACAGCAACGCCTTTTCGCCACCCACATAGACGCAGCTATTAAGGCCGAGTAAGATGTAAGATATCGGGTATTGTTGTATATCGTGAGATGAAAGCTGCATACTTCGGGTTCCTTCCCAATATATTGTTAAATTATAATATCCATTCATCGTGTATTAGGTGTAATTTTCTAATTAAATCGGTCTGTTTAGTAGGCTTATAATTTGAGTATCTGCATCCGCGGCATTGACATGCGACTCCGTTGTTATTGTAATTTACGTAAGTATTGTCGCAAATAATATCTAATAACTTGGTTTGCTTAATCTTATGATGCGTCTGGGTGTTTCGAGATTTTAATTTTCGGGTTTTGACTGAACATATGTTAGTTGTTGATGCAGTACATTCTTGGTCTCGGCGTCATTTATGGGAAGTGGTGATAGCTTCGTAATTGGCCGTTTTAGCACACCGGTTTTGGTTTTTATAGTTGTGACTCTGATAAGGCCGTCATTGCCCGGGTGCAGCTCTACCACACGGCCAAGAGCCCATTTTCCAGGGGGCAGATTATCTTCCTTTATAAGAACGACGTCGCCTTTTTTAATATTTGGCGTAGGTTTTTGCCATTTGCTTCTTATTTGGAGTTGATGCAAATAATCGTTAGACCATGTCTTCCAAAATCGTTGTAACATGTGACACGTTAGCCGCAACGTTTTCGCATGTCTATGTTTGTTATGTCGCTACTGTCGTCTGCGGGGTGACATTATTGGCCTCCAGTGAGAAAATGTCCCGGCGTAAGGCAGTTGTAAAACTCATCCGGATCTTCTGTAAGGGGACAGAGAGGCCTCGAGTTTAGACATCCCTCGATTTCAATCAACAATGTAGTTAACTCTTCGTAGGTTAATTTTTGATCTCCGAGAGTACGTCTTAAATGGTGCTTCATTGCTTTAACAGCCGCTTCCCAGAGGCCTCCTGCACTGGGCCAAGCCGGAGCATTAAAGTGCCACTGGACTTGTAGTTTGGTAATCTCATCAAAGAATTCTTTAGTTAGTAGTTGCTGGAAGCTGTTAAAATCTTGTTTCAGCATTTGTAAGCGCCCACAAAGTTTGTTCCGTTGTCGGAATATACGTGTTCTGGTGTTCCACGTCTTCCACACATTCTCTTGAAGGCAGCAATGAACGTGTCTGTGCTCAGGTCTGATGTAAGTTCGATGTGTACGGCTTTGGTTGCCATACACACAAAGATTACTATATATCCTTTGGATGTTTTCACACCTCGCCCCTTGTTGATCTTGACATCAATGGAGCCAGTGAAATCGACCCCTGTGTGCGTAAAGGGTCTGGATGGCGTGATTCGCTGCTTCGGTAGATCACTCATCAGTTGATGATGCTCATGCGAGTTATAACGATGGCATTTCACGCAGTTACGTAATCGCTTCTTCACGGCGTATTGCCGCCTACGATCCAGTACTGCTGCCTTAGTTGAGCGAGGTAAGGCGCGCCCTCCGTGCAAGGTACGTATATGAGCCTGATCTATGATTAGCTCGGTCATTCTTCCACTGTGTGGTATAATGATTGGATTTTTCATGCCAGGCGCCAAATCCGAGTTCTTCAATCGGCCACCAACCCTCATTATATCGTTATTATCGAGATAAGGATATAGTTTGTAGATTTTGCTTTTATAAGAATAATTTTGTTGATTTAAGTTGTTTTATTTCTTCGGCATATTCTGTTTGTTGTATGCATTTCGCAATTTGCATAGCCGACTGTTTCAATTCAGCGCTAGTTAGGTAGGTTTCAGGTTGCTTACGGCGCGCTTGCCTCAATGACACGAGACACCAGGCTATTACTCGGCATACTTGCGTCAATGAGCTCAATTTATGTAGTAATAGGTTGATAAATTATCGTTTGTTTGTTCCTTTTGAGCGACGTATGATATGGCTTGATTTTCTATACCCAAATCAGTTGTAAATAGGCACCTTTTACTTTCTTCTTCTTCTTGTTGTATATAAGTTTGTAAAAAAGATGGGCCCTCCCACCATAGTTTATAGCTCATAAGTTTCATTGGAGATAAACCGCGCGACGCGCAGTCTGCAGGATTGATGCTAGTGTGTACATATTTCCACTTGTCAGCGGAAATACTGTTTCTTATTTTTGTTACTCTGTTCGCTACGTATTTTTCCCATTTTTGTGTGTTGCCTTGGATCCATGCTAACACAACCTTTGAGTCACACCAGGCATGTATTGATACCGAACAGCCCTTCAATGCGTCCGTGATCTTTTCTATAAGTTGGGATAGCAACAAGGCACCACAAAGTTCGAGTTTTGGTAGAGTTGTGGTGATAAGGTGCTACTCTTGTCTTGGCTGCTAGCAATGTTACAATCGGATGGTCACCCTCGCCTCGTACTCGGCAGTACACAACGCAGGCATACGCTTTTTCGCTTGCGTCGCAAAATCCATGAAGTTCTATATTTTGTTGTTTATGTCCTATCCATCTATTTATTTTCTCTTTAATGAAGTCCAGTTCTTTTCTTAGTTCAGCCATTTTAAATCGATTTCTGTAGGTAAAGCTTCATCCCATCCAGTTTATTCATCAAATCTTGAAATAGCAGTTTTGCTGATACGGTGATTGGTGCGAGCCATCCGAGAGGATCAAAAGTGTTGAAATTTCCGACAGTAACTGCCTTTTAGTTTGACGTTTGTCTGAGTCGTTAGTTTTCCAACTAAACATGAAAGTATCTGTTTTTGGGTTCCAGGCTAGCCCCAATGTTTTATGTGACGGGTCATCCTTGAGTCCGAACGTTGATGTGTATGCAATTTGATCTGATGATAATGTTTCTAATAATTCTTTTTATTGCTGCAAGTTGGGTTCGAAGCTGTTTTTACAGACTAAAGCTACTTACAAAATAAGATCTTACTTAAGTGAACAGCTTCGAATAACACTCTGTGAATCACTAATATTGTCAAGACTCAATTACTGTGATATGTATATGGCCCGTGTTTACTACTTACAAGATCAATTAACTCATACACGGGTGCAAAATGCGTGTGCACTGTTTCTGCTTTCATGTTCCACCTAGATCACATGTCACTCCATTTTTTAATATTCTAATATGCTGAAATGGAAGCACGCAGGGAAATTACATTAGCTCACTCCTTTTTGGAGTTGTTAGATCCGGACGACCACGCTATCTATTTCGAAAAGTTAAGGTGGGCACGTCGAGAGAGCAAGTACTGTCCCAAGCGAACTTGCACGAACATCTTCGAGGCCCCCAAACAGCACCGAACTGTGGCTTTTCGAGATCCTTCAGATTTTGCCGCCTCGCGGTGCTGGAACGACCTCCCTCCTCCATTGCGTGAACTGAAAACAGTAGCGACGTTCAGAATTATTTAAAAAAGAAATTGCTTTGGGAACAAGTTCAGTTATACTCACCACATAAATCTTCACGTCACGAGAAGGAGTATGGGGCGATTTCCTCAGTCACCGCTGAGGTAAATTACTCTGAGAGACCACAAGGCCTGTCCTGATTTTTGTTAAACCACATTGGATGAGTACTTAAAAGATGATAAACCCTGGTTCCGCGTCACACATCTGATACATTAAACCAACACACATCAGAAGCATCGGCTTTAATTTTCAGTCATAAACTGATTATGTTTTGACTATAGACTATGTAATGTTTTGGATTAGGGTGTATGTAACCTAATAACAATGGTAATGTCAAACAAGTATTTTTTTTTTCTGTATCTTTTGTTCCGGTTTCAATCCAAATCGCTTTTTTTACCGGCTGTCAGTTTTAGCATTGAAGATTCTTTACACGCAATTGCTACACATTATGTATATAAATATTTTACTTGTGTTATATTGTATATAAGTATATTTTTATTTCACACATATACGTCACTCACCCAAGGGTCCCTCCGTAAACCAGCGCTTCGACGGATATTATGCCGTCTAAGCTTATGCTGAGGTGGGACCTATTGGCTATTCAACACTAGCCTCGTAAGTTCTTAAGTTAATTATAAATGTACCTGTTTTTTTCCCTTGTGTTTCCATTATTGTTTTATCGTTTTCTTTATTATGCCTGTTTTTTGTTGTTTGTCGTTTTTTTTGTGTTGCTTAGCCAATAAGTTTTTTCTATCTTCTTCTTCTATCATTTGCGTAGATTCATGCCTCCGCCTTTTAATAAATTGATTAAGGCGTGTTGGATCTCTTTCGCTTTTTCCAATGAATGATGACCGGCTATGACATCATCCATAGCAGCTTCATTTAGTAAAATGGTTTGCTGCCTCGGGGTATCTGTGACCATCATCGAGGGCAAGTTGCTTTAATGTTCTAATTGCCAACCATGGGCAGATTTCATTCAAAGCTGACTGTACATATTCCATCTCTTGTACTTGTCTGTTAGGGTTGTCACGCCAAATTATTTTTTGTAAACGATGTTGTTTCTGGGTCCAGCTTGATACATCGATACATCTTCTCGATATCTGCCGTGAAAGACGTATTCGTAGCTTCGATTTTAGTAATAAAGTTTGCAAATCCTTTGTAGGTTGGTCCTTTCTCCATGACATCGTTCAGGCTATAGCCAGAGCTCGTTTTTTGGAGATGCGTTGAATACAACTTCGCAGCTTTGTTTTGCGAAAGAGCTTTCGCGCAGTACCTCTGATGAGCAGGAAACATTGCCTCTCATTGTGAGTTAGAAGGTTTCATGTGGCCCCAACTTTCATATACTCGTTGATGAAGTCGTGACATAGTTTTTAGCGTAGGGTTTCGAGATAAACGTTTTTCCAACTGTAGGTATTGTGAATGGCTATGTGTTTTTGATTTCCCCAGTTTTTCTTCGAAGTTATCGCTAAGTGGCATCTTCACAATATATTTTTCATTACAGTCCCGTTTGGTAGTAGCTTGGTAGTGCTTTCGCACTTTATCATCCGTTGAAATATCGTTGTTTGTTTGTATAATATCCTCAGTTTCCCAGAATTTCGTCAGTTCTTGCAGGTTAGTTAGTGTTGCGTAACAGATAAGATTCTTATGCTGCCGCACAGGATCCAGCCTAGTGGGTTTGCTGTGCAGTTGGAGGTGTTGATCAGGTTTTAGGACACCGTCCATTAAAATCTCGGAATAGATGTCTGCGCCCAATAGAATATCCACACGCCGTGAATGTTAAATTCAGGGTCAGCCATTTTATGTTTTGAATATGCGTCCAGTTAGGTACTTGAAACGATGATTAGGTAGATTTGTTGTTAAGTTTTTTTCATTATCAATGTTTTCGCTTGAAATGTGTAGTCAGAGTGGATAGACCTACATTCCAAGTTGACGTATCCTTTACAGTCCCTGATACAGAGCCCACACCTGATATAGGACGCATTCATTCTTTTTTCTTGTAAGTTCAGCAGTTGAGCGGCGTTTTCGCTTATCAGGTTAACTTGAGAGCCCTGATCGAGTAGTGCTCTCAAAGGCACGAAGGTCCCATCTGAAGCCTTCACCTTGAGTTGAACGGTAGTGAGGAGAATCTCCTTGTCTTCGTTTGATAAGTGGTTGGTTTGCTGGGTTGAAGTAGTGGGTTGCGGTTCCGAATTATTTTGTGATGAAAATGAAAATGAAAAGTGTTTATTCAGTTTAGGTCCTTAAAGAACACTTATGAATGTCAAATGAAGCTACCACTGGTTCGGGAGGTAGTTTTCCACTGAGAAGAAACCAGCAAGAAACTCAGTAGTTACTCTTTTCAAAAAAATTGTGTTGAATACAGATTCATTTGTAATCAAAATAATTATATAAAGCAAATTATATTTTCAATTTTTATCGTATTATGTATTGGTAAAAATATAATAATCTACAAAAGTACTATTAAGCAGTTAAGTATTATATAAATTTAAATAGATGACAACAAAAAAAAAACAAAAGTAGTGCAGGCGTGGAAATCAACATGTCCATGAGTTTTTATCATTTATATAATCTTCAACACTATAGTAAGCTTTTTTTATTAAAATAGACTTTACATGAGACTTAAACTTATGCAGGGGTAAATCAATTACATTTTGTGGTAGCTTATTAAATATTTTAATGCTTAATCCCACAAATGAGTTCCCAACCTTATGCAATCTAAGATTTGGAACGGCAAGTTTGTGTTTGTTCCTAGTGTTCAAACTATGATTATCTGACTTTTTTGAAAATACATGTAAATTTTTGTGTACATAGATGACGCAGTCTAGAATGTACTGAGACGGTAATGTTAAAATATTTATTTGTTTAAATAATTCCCTTAGTGAGTCACGTGATTTAAGGCCGTATATGGCACGGATGGATCTTTTCTGCAATACAAAAATTGTTTGTAGATCAGCAGCAGACCCCCACAAAAGTAGACCATAAGACATCACGCTGTGAAAATAGCTAAAATACACAAGTCTTGCAGTCTCAATATCAGTGAGACTTCTTATCTTCCTTACAGCATATGCAGCGGAACTAAGCCTTCCTGCCAAAGCCGCAATATGGGGACCCCACTGCAATTTTGCGTCTAATTTTATACCCAGGAAAACGGTTGAATTTATTACTTCCATGGGTCCTTCATCCAAAGTGATGAAAGTATCTACCTGCCTTACATTAGGCATTGTGAACTTAATACATTTGGTTTTCTTAGAGTTAAGAAGTAAATTATTGGTCGTAAACCAATGTAATACCTGAGAAAGTGTAGTATTTACATCGTCAAAAGTTTCTTTTTGTCTATCCACGTTAAATATAAGAGATGTATCATCAGCAAATAATACAGTTTCACATAGGTTTTGAGTATAATAAGGTAGATCATTTATATAAATTAAAAATAATAAAGGTCCCAATATTGAGCCCTGGGGAACGCCCATCAATAAAAGGGCTCCGCTGGAACTTGTTTCTCCGACATGTACGTTTTGGACTCTATTCGTTAAATATGATTGTATTAAATTAAGAGCGTCCTTATCGACACCGTAATGCTTCAACTTCATGAGGAGAGTATTATGGTTAACGCAATCGAATGCCTTCGATAGATCGCAGAATATTCCTATAGCATCTTGCTTATTTTCCCACGCCTCAAAAATATGTTTCATTAGTGCCACTCCTGCATCAGTAGTGGATCTGCCTTTAGTAAATCCAAATTGATTGCTATGTAATAATTTGTTTACGTTGAAATGAGACAATAATTGATTAAATATAATTTTTTCAAATATCTTACTTAGAGCTGGGAGAATAGAGATAGGTCTGTAGTGAGACGGGTCACTCTTTTCTCCAGATTTGAATAAAGGTATGATTTTACTGAATTTCATCAAATTTGGAAATTTGCCCTGGTCAACACACTGATTAAAAATAACAGCTAAGTGAGGAGCAATACATATAATTATATTTTTAAGTATTTCTGTAGAGAGTCCCCATAAATCCTCTGTTTTTTTAATATTTAACTCTTTAAAAGTTCTAATGATTATCCCTGCATTTACATGTGTAAATCTAAAAGACGTTTTGCACTCATCAACATGTGACTTGAGGAGAGAAACAGCAAGATGAGGATTTGAATTTAATTTACTAGTTACAGTGACAGCAATATTAGTAAAGAACTTTTCAAATGCATCTGCCACCTGAGAGTCAGTATCAAGACTCCTGCCATCAATATTCAGTGAGATCTTGTTATCTTGTGTTTTATTTTTACAAGTCTCCTTATTGATGATATTCCACGAAACTTTACTTTTATTAGTAGCATTGATTATTTTATTTTTAAAATAATTAGCTTTAGCTACTGCGCAAACTTTTTTGAATAATTTTGAATAATTTCTAACATACTCTATGATAACAGGGTCATTAGTATTAGCCTTAACATCATACAATTCAAATAACTTTTTTCTACTTGTATAAATACCAGTAGTGGCCCAGTCGCTAAATTTAGATTTTAAAGTATTTAATCTGACATGTTTTTTTGGAAATGTACCATTAAATTCCTTTTCAATTACACTAAATAATTTATTATAATGTTCATCGACATTTTCATTACTATAAGTTAATAAAGGCAACTTGCTAGATATATTTTCCTTAAATTTTTCTATGCGATATGTTGTAATTGGCCGACAAACAAAATTACATGAAGTTGGGGCAAGACGGTGCTCAAACGATGCCATCTGTCCGCTATGATCAGAATTAATGAAATTTATTATACTCTTGTCATTTATATCAAAATTACAAAAAATGTTGTCTAAACAAGTGGCCGAGATTGAAGTAATTCTTGTAGGTTCATTAAAAAGATTAATTAAATTAAATGATTTAAAAAGATTTAGAAACCTAACAGTATTTGGTGAATTTTCTAAAATGTTAATGTTAAAATCACCACAACAATAACTTTTTTACTAGATGAACTTATTTTTCTTAATACTTCTTCCATAAACAGTAGGTTTTTTCATATAGTTGTTATGCAAAAGTGTATGGTGCGGTAAATTGCATTCCTTGCAAGTTTTTGCTGACCGGCAACGTTCTTGACCATGACTGAAGAGGCAGTTTCTACAAACATGTAATTTTGTTACTGTTGCGTTTTTTTGTTCGACATTCATGTCATTGAATTTTGCACATTGCATTAATTTATGTATCCCATTACACAATGGACACTTTATTGTATTCATATTCGCAGTATAATAAGTTTTAGGTATCTCTCGCTTGATTTGAAAGTTATATTTTTTAACAGGCGTGTTGCTAAAGGCTGATTTTTGTATGCTGGATGTTTCTCTACGCTGGTTTCGCATAGTTTCAAATGCCATGAACTTGTTTTCCAGGAATGCGGTGAATTCAGTCAATAGGTATCTCTCGCGGGTCGCGTAGTTCCTTTGTAAACTCGTTATAGGTACTTGCGTCGAGTTTTTGTGACATAATATGGACGATAATGGGTCCCCAGGATAAAGTATCGACTTCCATGTTAGTGAGGCCGTTCAGGCTTTCGATTATTATGTCATGCATTTTTTTCAAATTAAATGCGTTTGGTTGCTGAATGGTAGGTAAATTGAAGAGTGTGTTCATAAACGAAGTAAATAGTAAGCGGCGATTGTCATATCGTTGGTTCAGAATCTCCCAGCATGATTCATAGTTTTCCACGCTGATATGCAGATGTTGTATTAATCTTTCGGGCTCCCCTTTCAATTTGCTTTTCAAATGTTGCATCTTCTGGGCATTGGAGATCGTTGGATTTTATGTACAGTTTCGCGAAAAGATCTTTGAAAGAAACCCATTGGTTGTAATTGCCAGTGAAATCGGGTATATTTATCTTAGGTGTTGAATGCTGATAATGGGAACCAGACCAGATCTTGGCGTTCAGGTCCTTTCTTAGGTGATCGTAATGGTTTTCCACTTCCACGAAAACCTCGTTATAATTATACCCGGATGTCAGTTGTAATGTTTCAAGTTCCCAATGTAGTTTGTCGATGCTTCCCACTTAGATTTAAAATGCTAAGATGATCTTCAATTTCCCATTTGTTGCTTATTTCTTCCAGTTTATTTTGACATAGCTCGTTTGATGGCCTTGAAGTTACATTCTTGCCGTTGAAGAAGTTCTCTTGTTTTTTCGGGTAATTTTGACTCTTGGTCTGGCTGAAGCAGGCTAGGTACTTCAGTCTCCCTAGAGGCGAGCATCAATTGCAAAATGTTGGTTTTCGTTGACTCGTACATTTCTTTAGTTTTTTCGTAACGTTTTCCGAAAGTTGATGTTCTTTTGTTCCTGGCTTTCAAGAAGTTGATGGCGTTCTCAAAGTTTCCCATTGATTTTCCAATGAGACAAGTCGTTTTGTTAGATATTCTGGCGTTTTTCTTGATGTACTATCCTTCTTGTAGTTAGTGCATAATGTTTTGATGTTTTCAAATGCCGTTTGTTGGAGTGTTAATGCAGACATGATGAATGTTAGTTCTTCTTTTTCTTCTGTCTGTTGTTACGTTCGATAGATCGCTAATCTAACACGTAGTTAACGGTGGTAGGTCTTTAGCGCGGTGATGGTTCGTCTCAGTGACTTTACAACCTTGTTTACGCTATATGCGCCTTCTCAATTTAACCAGTGAGACCCGCTTGTGGGAGGCCGGCTAAACCGATTCGCTAACGTAAATAAGGAAAATAAACTCACCAAGCACTTTCTCGAAGGACCAAAATGTACGATGTTCGTACGTTTACGTTCACCGTACAGTTATTTGTTCGTTGGTAAGTTGCTGAAGATAGGCACGTCGTTGATAGTGCCTTGTAGTGGTTCAGGTGACGTTGATTGAAGAATAGAGTTACTTTACGAAACGAAGTTTATTTACGTTAAAGTTACAAGTTAGTTAAAACTATAGTTACACGTTAGTTACAGGTTAAATGGGTCTTGTCCCGATATTGATAGTTATGGATATAAGTTGATAGTTGTTGATAGTAATTGATAGTGGTTTATATAAGTTAGTGAGCACAGTATATATATACTCGTATATTGAAGTAAACGCTGATGCACGCGTGACCTAATTAAATTGATACACGCTTACAGTTAGAAAAATGTGCGGTGTTGACCGTACATCTCTTACCCAGTAATTTCACTAGCTACAGTGGCCTTATCCCGAAACACAAGAGTGCATAACACTCCTGTTTCCGGGTATGATATCTGGCACCGCGGTGGTACCTACCTACACGACTTAGTATCGAGTCTACCGTCTAATAAATAATTGATTGTGTGTGTGTGTGTGTGTGTGTGCAGATCCACGTGGTGGAGGAGGAGCGTGTGTACCGCGGGTGGGAGGGCGAGGCGGGCGTGGCGGCGCGTGACTGCGGCATGCTGCACGCGCGCCGCGCGCTCAACCACCTGCACCTCATGCTCGCCACCGAAGGATACGACGAGGTAACTCGCAACCACACACACATTTTTCATTCAAATTTATTCACACACGATTTAATGGAAGCAAAATAAGTGAATCACTTATGTAGGATGAGGCTATAAAACAGAATTCATTTATTCACATCCATTTTTAATGGATTCATTTGCATTTATAGATTTACGTCGACCAGATGGATGATGACGTCATCGCTATAACCAGACACAATCCTCGCACGAGAAAGGTATGAAATTAGTTTTTTTTTTTATTAATGACTAGCTGTTACTCGCGGTATAAAACAGGGAATTGCAATTTTCTTATTTATTGCATAGAATGTGTGTACACAATGTTTTGTATACCCCTGGGGGACCGTTTTGAACCATATTTGAACAACCAACGTAGTGTTGGCCAACTTCGAGGGTGTACGGGAGTAAAATTAAATACTCTTATATGTATACAGCAGTTTATTGTTACTGTCAGAGAGACAACGATACATAATTTAGCCTAGATGTATACCTGGTTTCAGGAAACACAATGCTTGCGAGAAATAATAGCTTACAACGTAATTTTTTGCTCAATTCCGAAAGTATCCATATTGAAATCATAAATAGAGTGTAAAATATAAATGGGTCGAATGGAAAATAATAGGCAAATCTGTTGTAGACAGTGTTGCCACCTGAATTTTAGAAAAAGAGCTTTTTGAGAAGTTAAGAAGGGTTTGAAAGGGCTAGATCAAAAGATTTTCTGCTCTAAAAATGCTGAAATAGTCATCTAAAATCTAAAATAAAAGGTCATCATGACCAATGAAATAGCAAAAAAGTACTTGTTAACATGTCGAAAACTTCATAATTTGGTAATATTTCAAGACAGTGAAAAAGAGCTAGATTGCTCTTTACGGGCTAAATCGTTAAAAAAGGAGTTGACCTATACTAAAAAGTGGTAGATGTAGCTGCAAAAGGGCTACGGTGGCAACACTGGTTGTAGGGTCGGTGAGTGGAGTACAGTGTGGTGTCGTGTGAGTATATGTGTGTGTGTGTGTGCAGTCGGTGATCCTGGTGGCGCACACGGCGTTCTCGAGTCCGGCGGCGGAGGGGGCGCCGCGGGCGCTGCGGCCGCTGCGGGTGGACGCCGCGCTCGAGGAGGTGCTGCTCGAGGCAGAGATGCTGCACCGCGGACACAGGTCACACGCACAACATTTCACACGCACATACCACTACATGGAAACCTTATGCTTGGCGTAATATAAATATAAAAAAATAGTGTATTCCAACTGGGGTGTGCTTTGCTGTACATGTCTTGTTCGAAATATTTTTCCTGTTCAGTTCCCTCTTGATATTCTTGTAAGCTGTTTCAACTTTTGCTAACTGTTCTTCGTAATCACTATCTTCTCCTTGCAAGAAATTGTCAATTTGAAGATGAAGGCTGTCAATCGCGTTCCATTTCGATTGAACATTACGTAATTCATCTTCTAGTTCCCATTTTTCCACTATTTGATCTACATGGATTCCGCTAACAAGTCTGTTGAATGCTCTAAAATTAGTTCTTTGCTGTGTCATCAACTCACATATTTTTCCAGTTCCCTGCGATGCTAGATCTTCCCTTGGTGTCGATTGCTTTAACTTTTCCCACAATTTCGACCGTAACGCTTTAAGTTGATCGCATATTTCCGTATTTATTTCGCCTTTAGCTTTAGTGTAGATATTATGCTTGTAATATTCTTCTTCTTCAATATAAGGGAATTCCAAAAGCTTCTTATGATTGCTGTCAAAATCTGCCCAGAGATTTTCTAAGACTCCTAATATTGTTTTGATGTATTCCAATGTTTTCCTAGACTCTGAATCCTTACCAATGTTAATCTTAATTCTTTTTAAGTTTTCATAGTTTTCTGCTTGCCGTGAAAGAAATACGTCCATAGTAAAGAAAAAATTAAATCTAAAGAGCAAATAAAAAGGGGACAATCTTACTTGTTTATCCTGTTGTCTGCCGAAGTCCTATGCTGTGAGTATCTTGATGTTCCTGTACTTTTTCCAACCTCCTAATGATGTTCTTGATGTGAGTATGAGCCTCCTGGCCCACACGGCACTGCTGCAACTGGGGATGAGCCTCCTGGCTCCTTCCGCGCCTGTGCTGTGAGTACGAGCCTCCTGGCCCGCGTCGATGCTGTGAGTACGAGCCTCCTGGCCCGCGTCGATGCTGTGAGTACGAGCCTCTTGGCCCGCGCCGATGGGGTGAGTATGAGCCTCCTGGCCCACACAGAACTGCTGCGAGTGGGGATAAGCCTCCTGGCTCCTTCCGCGCCTGTGCTGTGAGTACGAGCCTCCTGGCCCGCGTCGATCTGTGAGTACGAGCCTCTTGGCCCGCGCCGATGGGATGAGTATGAGCCTCCTGGCTCACACAGAACTGCTGCTAGTTCTTTGTTTCACTGGTCAGTCCGCCGTTCACGTAGACGTTACACTACCGATTCTTCGAAAAAAAGCCCGAATCGCGAACTCAAACCAGTGGAAAAAGTTAAAAAAAAAATGCTCGAAGGACCATTAAATGTCGGGCGTAACTCCAACATTTGATATATAGATATGAAGATATTTGCTAAATTGCTGGAGCTGGAGGTTGATGTGGAGTAATTGATACAACCAGTTTGAGTGACGATAAAGGTACACTGATTTATTGCTAAATATTTTACATTACGATTAATTCGGGTTCATGCTTACTTAGGCAATAATTATCACTCATTGAGAAAGGCTTGGATGTGTACGAACTCGTACGAATTCTGTATTTAATAATAACATAAAAACATGTCTTACTTTATGAAATTACAACATTTTCTTAAAAGTTTCAAATTAAATAACAATTACTAGAATATGAAGAAATCTTAAAACTCACTACCGATGATTCTTCAAATATTATGCAGCTATAAGAACCATTACATATTTAAAAAATATAACAATATTTGAAAATGCACAGTATTCAAAAGGAAATCAATACATGTTAGAAATATTTAACATTTAAAGCCTTATGGATTCCGTCACAAATTATTTAGCTGTAAAAGATCAACTGTTAAGCTGAATAAATTATAATAAGGAAATCAAATTTGTAAGTTTCTACGCTAGACCACGCGTTGGGCCCACTGAGATATAACAATTCATACTATGGTATTAAAAAACAGTGTATTACCGGAATAATTTAAGGAGTGAAACGTAACGAAAGCGGATAACGGCTAGCCTCCGTAATCGACATAGAGCTATGCGACGGTAGTATGGCACGTGATATGGCTGGTGCGCGTCACGCGATGCTGAGGAAGTAGAAGGTGAGCAGCGAGAGCGCGTACGGCAGCCCCGAGGCCGGCCGCCAGGGCCCCGGCCGCCGCCCGCCACGCGCAGGACGCGCGCGCCGGCGGGCCCGCCGCGAGCTTCCCGGGGCCCGCGGCCACCGGCCTTGCTCAGCGCTGCCGCGCACCACGACGACAACCTGCGAGCGCGCGCCCTCGGCCGCCGCGCCACAAGCCTCGTCCGCTAGCGCGAACTCCGCACCGGGGGCCGGGGCGGCGGGGGCGCGACGGTCAGGCAGCGGGGGGCGCGCGCGGGGGCAGCGGGCGGCGGCGCCGGCGCGGGCGCCGTGGTACCCCAGCGGGCGGGGCCGCGCGCGCCGCCGCCCCCCCCCCGCCGCCGCGGGGGCGCGAACCGCGGCGCCGGCGCCAGCCGCCAGCGAGCCCGGCGCGGGGGCCGGGCGGGGGCGGGGGCGCGCTGGGGGCGGGGCCGGCGGTGCGCGGTGCCCGCAGCGGGCCCAGCGCCGTGGCGGGGGCTGCGCGCGCCGGCGCCAGCGGCACGTGTGGTGGCGCGCTCCCCTCCTGCCCCGCCCGCCCCGGCCGCGCGGCCTGCCCGCGCCGCGAGACGAGGTCGCGCGCGCAGCGCAGGCCGTAGCGGAATTAGCGGGCGCTGTAGACCGGTGGCGGAGGGCGCCGGCGGGAAGCGCGCAGCATGCTGCAGAGGCGGCGCAGGCGGGGCGGCGGCGTAGGCGGCGGCGCGGCAGAGGCGGGCGGGCGCCGTGGCGCCAGGCGGCGCGCGCGTCAGTCGGCCAGGGGCCGCGCGCGCCGGGCCGCCTCCAGGTCGCGGACGGCCTCCAGCACGGTGGCGGCGCTCCAGGCCTGCGTGCGGCAGGAGTCGCGGCAGTAGGCGCCGCCGGCGTTGGTGAGCTCGGGCAGGCCGCGCCAGGGCGAGGCGCGCAGCTCGGCCAGGTGCGGCGCCAGCAGCCGGTAGCACCGGGCCACGGTGCGCGCGTGCTTGCCGTTGGCGTGCGCGAACGCGAGCCGCGCGCGCAGGTAGAACCCGAACGGCCACACCCACTCGGGGCCCTTGGTGTATTGAAGCCGCTGCGCGCGACGGTCGGGTCGGTCGTATCGGTGAGTTGTCGTACGTTCGCGCGCGACGCCCAGTCGTCGGGGTCGAGCGTCTTGACGCCGAGCGGGCCGAGCAGCAGCCGCTCGACGGCGTCGAGCGCGAGCCAGGCGCGCTTGGGGTCGAAGAGGTCGGGCGCGACCGCCATGGCGACGGGGAAGTTGCAGCGCAGCTGTAGCGCGCCTAGGGCCGAGGCGCCGTGGGTGTTCCTTGAGTATGGCGCGGCGGTATCACGGGTCCGGGCGGCGTCGGCGCCTGAGCGGCGCGCGCACCCAGAAGTGGCGCTCGAAGTGGGCGCGGATGCGCGCGGCCCACTGCGGCCACGACAGGCGGCGCGCGAGCCGTCGCGCTGGCGCCGCGCCACGCCGGCGTAGGGGTAGCGGCCGGCGCGGTGGGCGGCGCCCAGCCACGCGGCCGCGCTGTACGCCAGCGCCACCAGCTCCACGGCCGAGCCGTCGCGCGGCGTGGCCGGCGTGCCCCGCGTGCCCGCCGCCTCCGACGAGCCCATCTTGTCCATCCAGGTGCCGCAGTTGGCGTCGTTGCCGCCGAACGGGAAGCCGGTGTCGGGGTCGATGCCGATCTGCACGTTGAACCCCTTGTCGGCCATGTGGGCGTCGATGGCGCGGCCGGCGTTGCGCTCGCGGAACACGAGCCCCTGGAAGTGGACGTCGAGCGCCTCCTGGATGACGTCGTGCAGCGGCTGGTCGGCGGCGCCGGGCGGGGCGGGCGCGGCCTCGTCCGTGGGGAACACGCGCGACACCACCTCCGCCAGCAGCGCCCAGCCCTGCGGCGCCTCCTCGCAGTACTGCCGGATGCTGTGCAGCCACCACCACACCGCGTCGCGGCTGTTGTAGCGCGCGTTGCGACCGCCGTCCAGCAGGTTCGGGATCAGACCGTGACGCAGGCACGCCGCGTACCCCAGGATGTGGAACCGCGCGTCCTGCCACAACGTTCCCTTACATTACAATCGATTCATTTTATATCGAAAAAGGAGCATGAGCAGAGGAAAGCGTTAGGTGGGCGGGCACTCGCCTGGTATCTGCCGGTGAGCAGGAAGAGGCCGCGCAGCGAGATGAAGGTGTCGCGGCCCCAGCAGCGCATGTATCCGACGGCGAAGTGCGGCAGGCCCGCCGACAGCGTGAGGTCCCTGGGGCGCGGGGGCGGCAGCGCGGGCGAGGGCCGCGGCAGGGCGGCCGAGCGCACCGCCCCGCCCAGCTGCGGGGCCGGGGGCCCCGCCCCGCCCCACCCGGCCGCCAAGGCCGCGCCCGCCCGCCCCCGCCGCCGCCAGCACCGCCTCGCTCAGGGCGCGCAGCATCGCCTCCGCGTAGGCGGGGACCAGGTACCGCGGCAGCGCGGCCAGCGGCGCCAGCAGGTCCCGGTAGCGCGCGGCCACGGCGGCCAGGCGCGCCGAGCCCTCCAGCCGCCGCCACGTGTACTCCAGCAGCCAGTCGCCGGCGCGCAGGTTGTCGCAGAGCGGGTGCGCCAGCGAGTCGGCGGCGCGCACCTCGTCCAGGGCGGCCAGCGCGCCCTGCAGGCCGGCGTAGGGCAGCGGGCCCCAGCCCGGCACCGCGTACACGCCGGCCTCCGCGTCCGCGTCGCGCTCCTCCGCCTCGCAGCGGTACAGCAGCGCGTTGTAGTCGGCGGCGTCGAGGCCGGCCAGCGCGCCCGCCAGCCCCAGCGGGTCCCGCGCCCCGCGCCCGGCCCCCGCCGCGCCCAGCCACCGCTCCAAGCAGCGCCTGAGCGCGCGGCCTGGGGCAGGGGCGCGGGCCCACGCGCACCGCCACCACGGCGCCGGCGCGCGCGCCCGCCCACGTCACCTCCGTCAGCCCGTCGCCGCCCACGCTCACGCCCAGCCACGGGCTCGTCGCCGCCCCCGGCCGCCGCACCACCACCTCGTACTCCTCCAGCCCGTTGATGTACTGCGGGTGCCGCACGTGCGCACCCGGACCCTGCAGCGCCGGACCGCCCTCCCTGCACCACACACCACACACACACACACACACACTTATCGTTTGTTCAACATTTCACGCGAAAAACAGATGATTTGGATTTACAAACGGATATTATTAGATATAAATAATTTGTGTTAGTCGATGATGAAAATATTCGAAAGTAAATGCTTGAACTATGTAACAAAAAACACTTGTTCGACAAGGGTGTATACTGGGCCCACCTTATCCTATAAATTAGATTTTACTTAATCAGTGTTTTTTATTTAAATATCTAAATTTCATTAGTCTGCATACATTTATTAATGTCGTTTAATAATTATTTATTTTTTGATTTTATTAACAAATTATATCAAACAATAATTCAAGAAAATTGGTTTAGTAAAACCAGCATTTGAATCTTAAAATGAGTTTTTACGTTAACAGCTCTAATAGTCGTCCGTTTGACTTGGCAAACAGGAATGATAATATCTATTGAAATCGAAATGTAAAATTGTAAAGCAT
>PQWD01002874.1:0-29771 GCA_019425675.1 Leucinodes orbonalis
ATAGCTATCAACATTTCATGCCATAAGTGACAAAAACATAAAAAATGTTAATAGCAGATCCCTCATATCGAAACAAGAATACAAAACTATGGGACGATATCTGCACTGCGGTGGTAACTAATTAGAACCTCAGCACCGGTTTACTAAGAAATGAAACGTTTAATTTAAGCAGCCTGAAACTGTAAGTAACACTTATAATGTTAACTTATTTCAACATAATCCGCTTAACTTCCTAAGTCGAACTAATAGGATTCTTCATGAAAAGCTTTCAACTGTTCTTAATTAAATGAATCTCTTTTCTGTAACCAAATTGATATTTTTTAAATACGAATTACAAGATCCGAGACGAATTAATCTTGTAGGAGTTTTCACTGAGTAGGTAGAACTCTGCATACCTAAATCGATCTACCAAAACAACAGTGCAATTTTATAATAAGCACAGCAGTTTGATTTGTTGATTTATTTATTACGCAACTACTTTTCGATTTGGATGTACTTGGAGCCCAAACGATTGGTTCATCTGATGAAGTGTTCCACTTGGCCGAAAACTTTCGCGTAAGGATTTAATCACCCCTATTATTTTGGTTTCTGGATGTATTTGACATAATTAGCTTCATTTGTTCTGTTAACAAGCGCGCAGCTCAAGGTATCGCAATGGTGTTTTATAGGATAGGAGACTGAAAAATATTACTTCGACCCCGTGCTTCCAAGGTTATTCTACGACTCAAGTGACCGAAAATTAGACACTAAAATTCAATAAGCTAAGTGAGAATCATCTTCCGTAGAAATGCTTTGGTCATGATAAAGGTTAAAAAGAAATCTAGAATTAAAAAAACAGCCACCCAACCTCGCTTTTTTTCATAAATAAATTACAAGCTGGAAACCAAATATGAAGCTCATACAAAATTCCGGAAGGTTTTCCGGAACACGCGCTTATAAAAATTTAAATTGCCGTATCCATACATCTTTACCTGAACCGAGATATGAAATAAACGAGTTTTATTAGGCACCTAAAACCCACGTGCGGAAGTTACGATTATTCTTCATACCACATTAATATAGAATCTCCAGTATATTATTTTATGAACTATTATAAACATATTTACGTGTTTAAGGAACGAGAAAATTACAGGACCATAGGCCACCATATGGACTTACCATTTGGTCAAGATTGGATACAAGCCAAACTATAAATTCTAAGCGTAAGTATAAGAAATTATTTTCCGGATTTGACAATCCTATCACAGCCATCCATATCGACGACCCAGGAGTCGTAAGAATTAAGAAGACTGCATACAATGAAACTACTCAGCATAATCTACGAGTGGAAGTGCCTGCTTGACATCTCTACGCTGATCTTCTGTTGAAAGTTTATCACTGACAGCCAGCCTGACCTTGATTAAAGTAGATTTTGATTTGATTATTTTTTTTATATGAGTAGGCGACGATTTCTTTTGTATATCTGTGTTCCGGCTTGAAGAGGATGACAATCAGTAAGGTTACACACTTTAGCAATTGCGTTGTGATCCGTTTTCAGGATTGCGGGTGCATTTTAGGGGCAGTGGCCATAACTGCCAGGGCTGTCTACTTGATTGCTATCTTTGCGATGAAACAATTACTGCTGCTAGGGTATAAACGCTTTGTTATTAAGTTAAGATCGCTGCCTGATCCTGGAGCTATGGGTTTAAATTTCAAGAGTAGACTGCATACTAAAGTTTCCCACTTGGTGAGCACATTGAAGACCTAATCATTTGAAGACAGATGGTTCCGTGCTTCAAAAGGTACGTCAAGGTCGGTTCCGGCTGTCGGTTACATAAAGACCCTGACACCACGTTCCGTCTGATTGTTCTTCTGACTACTCATACGATAAGTAGAATATGAAATCTTTAAATCGTCTCTGCACAACCCTACACATACTTTTTATCCCCGGCCGTCAATTTGGGGTTCGTTATATAGCATATATAGATTAGATGTGTCAAAGCCATAAATCGATTTAGAAACTGACACTCAGCTCAGTCTAATAGTTCTGCTTACTACACATGCAATAAGAAGAACATGAAAACCTAAAATCTTCTTGATTGAAGACGACTTTGGTGTTGCGGTTGAGAGGTCGGCCGTAACACCAAGGGTTCCGGGTTCGATCCCCGGGCTGTACAAACATTTGTGTGCATGAACATGTCTGTTTGTAATGGTCTGGGTGTTTTCTATGTATAATATGTATGTATTTACAAAATATATAGCGTATATAAGCGTTAAGCCTGTATTATGGGTACTAAACAACAACAAATACTAAATATATGTGTATAATATATATATATATATATATATATTATATAATATATTATATATAACATCGGATAACATTTATATTATCGATATATAACATGTTATCCGATGTTATATATCAGATAACATCGTATGTTTATCCGTTGTTTAGTACCCATAATACAGGCTTAACGCTTAACTTGTAGCTAGATGGCGATGTGTGAATGTCAGTAGATATATATTTATTTATTTATATTTATTCTCCACACAACCTTAGGCATGCTTATCGACTCCGGCTGCTAATATGGCATAAAAACCACTTCATGTCTTAGTTTTGGTAGCATCAGAGCAGAGTTGGATACTTCCTCACATTCGAGTAGAAGAAATCTCAGCACAACCCTACACCAGCTCGTTACCTCTGGCATCCCTGCGTACGATGCGCGTACGTCGCGTAACGTAGTTTTTGCCGGCGCGACACACCGCGAATACAAACGGAGACCTGGAGCTTCCCCGGCCATATACGGAGGCCCGGATTCCAGTTGGGGACGTGGGCGCAAATAAAACTTTTATATTTATTCGTCGCAAGAAGAGAGGCGATCGACCCGTCTCCGAGAAAGTGTTTAATTTAACCGCGCGGTGACTCGTGCCGCGCGTTGCCTCTGATTGTATCTCTTTCTATATTGAATAAATTTCGTGATGTTTTAAACTTTGAGGAACAGTAGCTTGCTTGTATTACTCGGTATGCAATGTAGGTGCAACTAATTTTAAAACCATGTTCTTTGTCATTGGAGTTGGTTTCCGCATTTGTTTCCTAAAGTGGACTATTGTACGTGAGCCATGGCAGTCTGTTGGTGACTATGGCACTATCATCAGCTCATTAAACGTCCCCACCGAGGGGCACGAGCCTACCCGTGGCGGGTGTGATTAGGCCTTAGTCATCCACGCGGGCCCAGTGCGGATTGGACGACTTCACACACAACCTTCGAATCTCTCCCAGACGTGCGTAGATTTCCTCACGTTATTTTCTTCACCGTAAGAGCATCGGATAACGTACATATATTTTCGAAAGTTCGAAAACACATTGGTACGTGTCGGGATTTGAACCTCAACCCTCCCGGTAGGAAGGCGACAGTTCTCACCATTAAGCCCCCGATGCACTTTGACTATGGTATATGGTTAGAAAACAATAAAAGAAATCCTTTTTAAAATTTCTATACTCTTGCTGACAGCAGATGACTTACCTAATAAACTCGGATATGTTTATACGACAATGCATATAAAGTGCACGCCACAGCTGAGAAAGTAAACGTTACGTTACGTACGTATACGTATCCATACGTTAATCAACGCAGGATTTGTGAGTTTAGGTAAGGTATAATGAATATTGACCTGGGATGTTGAGCGTCGGTAGCTCAATGACGAGCATCGGTGGCTCATTGGTGTGGACTGTCGCCTTCCGATGAGAGCGTTGAAATTCCCACATACTAATATATTTTCGAAATAATAATTATGTACGTTAATCCGACACTCTTACGGTGAAAGAAAATATCGTGAGGAAATCTACGCACGTCTGCGGAGAGATTCAAAGGTTGTGCGTGAAGTCTGCCAATCCGCACTGGGCCCGCGTGGACGACTCACCCTTTACGGGTAGGCTCGTGCCCCTCGGTGGGGATATAATGAGCTGATGATGACGTTGACTGGGTTCCTACTGTCATGATTGAAACATTCTGCCGGTGATGTTAAGAAGTGATGTGAAGAAGGCCATCTGTGGCCATCGACGTCCTTCCACAAAAAGTCCAATCAAACATTGTTTTGAACCTAATAGCATACCGAGCGTCGATGATCGATTCCCAAAACAATTACTGGGCTAAACGAAAAACTGGGACAAATTGTTTTGTCGGCGACACAAATGCATCGTGCAGCTATTTGGATGCACTCACCAACGTCCGTATTACGAATGAACTTTATATTTCAGACCTTGCATGCAAACCGAAAATAATTTAAAACTATGTTTACTTGATACTGAGTATCCTACTATACAAAAACACCGATACTTGTACATTATTGAACCACGAAATACCAGTCGCCATAAGATTAAAATGACAAATAACAGACTGCGACGAAACTTGGGTGATGGCTTTGTTAGAAGATACTGTCTGGAGCAATTAGTTACCTTCAAACTGAATCTTTCATAAGCAGTTTATCATATGCCAGCAGGAAACCAAACTTGTCATTCGTTCACATCCTAAAACGAATTATTAAAACCAACAACAGATCTGGTGCGGCTTGTGAAGCGGCTAAAAAAGCCAAAGCATGCAAATACAGGGGTCAGGGCTCCGAATATTATTTTGTCCCATTCGGTGTCGAGACCCTTGGTCCGTGGGGTCCTAGTGCTTAGAGGCTTTTCAAGGAAATTTCCAAAAGGTTAGTTCACATCACAGGTGACCGAAGATCTGGCAGCTATCTTGGACAAAGAATCAGTCTGGCAATCCAAAGGGTAACGCTGCCAGTATTTTCGGAACCTTGCCGAAAGGGACTTCTTTTATTTATTTTTTTTTTAGTTTTAATTTATTTTTTAGGTTTAGGGTGTAATATATTATTAAAACTATCTCAAAATTACCGGGTATAAGCGACATATCATCTGTCGTCTCGGGTGACGGGTGCATGGCAGTGTTGACGGAAAATAATGACTATCTACCGTTATTAATTCCCTTCAACACTGCTTTTGTCTAATCAGGCGTATCACTTACCACCAGGTGAGCGACCTGACCGTCCTGTTTACCTATGACATAAAAATACGAGTACCTACATACGAATGACGACCCATTTGGTGTTGCGGTCGAGAGGTAGGCTGCACACCAAGGGTTCCGGGTTCGATCCCCGGGCAGTACAAACATGTGTGGCACATGTCTGTTTGTAATGGTCTGGGTGTTTTCTATGTATTACATATATGTATTTACAAAAAATATATATAAGTGTGTTTATTCGTTGTTTAGTACCCATAATACAGGCTTCACGCTTAACTTGGGGCTAGATGGCGCTGTGTGAATGTCAGTGGATATTTATTTACTTATTTTTTTTATTTGGTATACATGCGAACACAGAATAAGGGCGTATGCTGAATTCAGCACAGGGGTGAACACTCCGTTCTTTCATCTAAGCTTAATATTAAATTGTATAGAACTAGATTTTGCCCGCGGCTGCGCTTGTGTTAAATTCGGGGTAACACGCTTCCTCTATTCTGTTTACGAAATATTGTTTTTACACTCAACTGCTGTAGATAATATTATATATCTTTTCGTGTCCTTTAGCTCCCTAAGGATTTGCGATTTGGGGGCCGATTTCCGAAATAAAATGTGACAAATAGTCCGCATACCTTTTTTTAGCTTTCAACCTTAAAAATTATCTCTATACAAACTTTCACCCCCTATTTGTGGGGGGATGATGAAGTGGCTAGACAAAGGGTAACTTATATCCAGATTACCGTCTATCACCATACCGTCATGAAAAAAATTTCAGCCATTTGGGCTTAAAAGCATAATAAACAAACAAAATTACTTCCGCATTTACATAGATGGCCATACCATGATGTATTGAATATCCATTGGTATCAGTTACCAAAGTTGTAAGTATATTAATATTTACTCATTTATTTGTACCTGTAATTCCGAAGGCCATGTGTTCATTCGTTTGAGTATATTATCTTTTTTGTCAAGTTCGAAATATGAATATTTTCCCGGATTGACGGAAAACACATTTCTGGCAAAAATGTTATTTAGTTTATTATTTTAGAACTAGAAATGTTCTTCTTAAACAACCTTTTTAACCATAACAAACGATTTCCAAAGTAAATACTTATTATTTTGGCCTTTATGTAGTTACTATATCAAAGCAAACCTTTGAAAAACAGTTAATTTTAGAATGCACAAGTCAGCATTTACCAATAAATGTTCCAATAAGCCATACCATTTCACCAAATGTATGCGAATCATTATATGAAACCGCATTGATTTCAAGCAAACATTGCTTTGATATTATTTGGTTAACCGAAGTCACGTTTGTCCTATCATAACATATCAATTCATGTGTATTGTAATATTGAACATGATAATTTTACCTCAATACGCTATTGTAATTGTGTATTTATCTGTAAACAAGTGATATTCGTATTGAATTCGAATTTCGAATTGATGTTACGCGAACAGCCAAAGATCCGTGAATGTCAAAAAGATAAAAAAAAACAGTCAAAGATTGTCTTTTTTTTCTTTATTTATACTTACCAGCTTTCAACGTACTCGTAGTTGGACTGTTCTTTAACATGAACAGTGCTTTCACTAGCGCAGTAAAAGTCCTTGAATAATTGAAGAAATTATAAACAATAAAAATATATTTGGCATCTGCTTGAGGCATTCAAAGGACGAGGAAGAGCGAAATAAAATTAATTCTATCCTTGTGAAGTCTAATCTATTTTCCCTTTTCGGCATTCGATGATATCGAATCAAGGTTGGTGAAGTTGGAACCTAAAAGGATGCTATTTTATGTTACGTGTGAGACATATCTAGCCAAGACAAATGCAGTGTTATAGAATAACAAAAACTGATAGAAGAAAAATTACGCTCGGCTCGCAAGACGACAGATGTTAGGTCTCATACACCCAGTAATTTCGTTAGATATAAGTTCCTTCTTTCTGACATACAAAACTGTATACCACCCTTTTTCACGGGACAATATCTGGCAGTGGACACTTACTTCTACGGCTCAACATTGAGCCTACCACGCAGTCAAATGTTAAAATGGCGACTCAAAAACAAACTTTTTTTTCAAGAAATTCAAATGTATTTTTACTATAAATATAAATAAACAGATCTGTCAACTAAAGTCTCAATAGAGAAACCTTATTCCAATAAGAAAAGGCGGCCTCCCGCCCCGACTAATTCGAAATTGGAACGAAACACGAAAAATCCGAACACCCACAGTTGAAATATTTCCATGGCTAAAACCACAAACGCAAACTATTCGGCCAGCATCAATATTCATGCGTATTCGGAAAACCTTGGTGGTGGCCTTACGCGGTTGGATTCCTTGGGCGAGCCGCGCGGTTTTTCGACGATAATTAAGCTTTTTCATTCGGCCATTTTGGAAGACACGCGCGGGGCGCGCGACTGCCTTACATGGGCCAACGAGTGTGGAGCAGAAACAACGTGAAATGCATCATGTACGAAGCATACGTCATTAATTGTAAAAAATAATGATATACAGCATGATGATCATTATAATGACCAATAATAACGGAATTATGCCATATCGGCTTCGAGGTATACAGCGAGCAAATATAGAAACGAAAGTTTCTAAGCTCGAAATTTTTATAGCTTCCTACATATTTAGTCAGTCTGGTTCATCATCAGCTCATTAAACGTCCCCACCGAAGGACACGAGCCTTACCGTAAAAAATGTATATAGGCCTTAGTCGTTCACGCGGGCCCAGTGCGAATTGGCCGACTTCACACATAACCTTTGAATTACTTCGTAGGCGTGCGCAGGTTTCCTCACGATAATTTCCTCCACCGTAATAGCTTCGAATAAACCTACATATAATTTCAAAAATACGAAAGTCATTTGTTTGTTGCCGGATTTGAACCTGCACCTTCCAAATCGTAAGGCAAGAATCCACACCGATGACCCACCGACACTCTATTGCAAAATATTACCGCTTTTGCTCTGAAATTAATGAATATATATAAAAAATATTTCCACACACAACTATCATAGTTGTGTGTTAAAATAATTTACTTTCAAATATATCATTATCATCATCATCAGCTCATTAAACGTCCCCACCGAGGGGCACGAGCCTACCCGTATAGGGTGATTAGGCCTTAGTCGTCCACGCGAGCCCAGTGCGGATTGGACGACTTCACACGCAACCTTTGAAATCCTTTTAAATATATATTAACAAGATATTATTAACACCAGATGGCTACTTACAACGTTGCATACGACTTAAAAAAATTATAAAAACTAGTTCCTTCTAACGACGAAAAAAACTTCGACGTCCCGCTAGTAGCAGATGTTAGTCGCATACAAGATCATTTGTTTCCATTTCATGGATATTTATATATGCATTCTTAAATACTAGTTTATGTTTATGTACAAGAACAGTAATATATTCCACGACCCATGTGGTGCAATTATCGAGACGTCGGCTACTACACCAAGGGTTTCGGGTTTATATCCCGGGCAGTACAACAATTTTTCTGCATGAAAATGTAAGTTTGTATGTAATTATATAAAAGGAATAATATGGACCGACGACTTGCGAAAGGTTGCTGGTGGAGGCTGGACGAGATAAGCGGAGGACCGGGATATCTGGCGCAAAATGGGGGAGACCTATGTCCAGCAGTAAACTGCGATAGGTTGAAGAGAATATAAAAGTAAATATGTTTGTACTTTTTTATCCATTGCTGAGAACCTACCCATATTACAGGCTAGATAAATATAAAAAAATATAAATATCCACTGACTTTCACACAGCGCCATCTAGCCCCAAGTTAAGCGTGAAGCCTGTAGAATGGGTACTAAACATCGGATAATCATACTTAAATGCTTTTTTGTAAATACCTATCTATAATATATAGGAACACCCAGACCAATACAAACAGACATGTGCATGTCGGATCGGATCGAACCCGGAACCCTTAGTGTAGTAGCCGACGTCACAACCATTACACCAAATGGGGCGTCAAAATGCTTAGTGCAATGATGCTTAGTTTGAGCTAAGTGGCGTAATGTGAATATCGCTGAATATTATTAATTATATTTAGGCTAAAAAATCATAATCACGATAAAAGTGACCTGCTATCCTCAATAAATATAACTGTTCCACGCAAATGCCCAAGGAAACCACTGACTAAGACTTTTACGCTTCCTCGTTTTAAAACGAACCTCGGTTTACATTACCCCCTCGCAAGAATATGTAATTCCTGTAACACCCTTAATGAAAAATCATCTGACCTTGACATATTTACACAAAAACTCAATATTTTTAAACACAAAATGCTGAAACTGCTCGATAGTCTTCACTCATAATCATATTGTAACTTTTCTTTGCATACTCGTATGTTCAATTCAAATGTTTTTTTATTATATATTTTTATCTTCTGTTTAAATGCCTCTAACTACAACAATGTTGTGTGTGCATGTAAAAGGCTTGCATATATGAACCTTATTCATGAAAATGTAAATACAAACGTTGATTATGTTTAGCTGTAAGCACACCTTTATAAATTTGAATTTGAAAATAAATAAAAGTGAATTAGCGATAAAATACACGCGGTATAAGACGGTAACACAACGTTCTCCCCCAAGTATGAAATGCTCGACTCGGTACTCGTCTAGGTAGGTACCACCGCAGTACCAGGTTTCGTCCCATTCATCATCATCATCAGCTCATTAAACGTTCCCACCGAGGCGCACGAGCCTACTCGTAAAGGTGTATAGGCCTTAGTCGTCCACGCGGACTGCGGATTTGCCGACTTCACGCACAACCTTTGATCTCTTCGTGTGCATGTGCAGGTTTCCTCTCGATGTTTTCCTTTACCGTGCGTCGCATAAACGTACATATAATTTCGAGAATTCGAAATCACATTGGTGCGAGTCGGGAATTGAACCAGCGCCTTCCCGTAGAAAGTAGGCAGGCAACAGTCTAAACCATAGAGCCACCGACGGTCTTTTCGTCCCGTTAAATAGGGGTAAATTGCACTTTTGAGTTTCCGGATGAGGGCACTGTAACTAGTAAAATACCCGGATTTATAAGACCTGAGTGCGTCGGTGGTTCAATGGTGTGGACTGTCGCCCTCCTACGAGGGATGAGGTTAAATCCCGACACGTACCAATGTGTTATCGAATTTTCGAAAAATATATGTACGTTATCCGACACTCTTACGGCGAAGGAAAATATCGTGAGGAAACCTGCGCACGCCTGCGATGAGATTAAAGGGTTGTGCGTGAAGTCGTCCAACCCGCACTGGGCCCGCGTGGACGACTAAGGCCTAATCACCCTATACGGGTAGGCTCATGCCCCTCGGTGGGGACGTTTAATGAGCTGATGATGATGATGACATCTGTCGTCTCGGGTGCGCAGGGCACTGTTGATGGAAAATAGTGACTAGCTTTTATTAATTTCTTTCAACACTGCGTCTGTTCCGTTCACTTAATGGCATAAAAAAGTAAACCCTGTTTCATAAAACAAAACCACCTTTACCCATCTAAAGAACCTCCACACAAATATTTCCACCTTTCTGTGTGTCCGTTCGCTCATTTGTGCCGCTCCTGTATAATAATGAAGGTGCAATCCGTGACACAACACTCGCGCCGCTCGAGAAATGATCGATTTGACGGCTACAATCGATTGTGTGTACTCGATGACTCGTATCGATAAGTTACATCGTGTTCGAATTTCAGTTTAAACCTATATTCGATTGGTCCAACGAATAGAGATGAATTTAGAATGCACAGGGTATGTTTACGATGAAGTGTTGGTCCTGAATCCAGACACATCCGATTATCTATTTGGTCGTTTTAACCAATGATGTAAAAAAGTATCGATTCGTGATATGCTCACAAAACAATGGAAAAAAGTGTTCCGAATGCAGTAACAGCACACATACACATATTATTTTGAATTTCGAACACATTTACCTAAACAAAAAAATACAAACTGTACTCTCTTCGGCGTTTCGTTTTTGAGGCACGGATGGCGTATCTACCTTTATATATACAGAATATCATTGGTTTTAACCACTCGAGTCGACATTAGTGGCTCATTGTGTGGACTGTTGCCTTTCTACCGGGTGGGCACAGGATCAAATCCCGCCATGTACCAATGTGATTACGAATTTTCGAAATTATATGTACGTTATCCGGCGCTCTTACGGTGAAGAAAAACATCGCGAGGCAACCTGCGCATGCTTGCGAATAAATTCAAAGGTGTGAAGTCGGCCAATCCGCATTGGGCCCGCGTAGACGACTAAGGCCTATTCACCCTTTACATGTAGGCTCGTGCCCTCGGTGGGGACATATTATTATAATGAGCTGATGATGATGGATAAACAATGGACCTGCAGTATGCAGCCCGGTCTTAATGAATTATTTATTTGCAAAAACAACCTTAACAGAACGTTACAGCTAAAGCTATACTACAAACATCCTAATCAATCTTAAAGTTGGAAATGAATTCTATGAATGCTAATTTTATAAGTTTTCTAAATTGTGAAATGTCTTCTTATTTATCCTAAAGAATTTTTGTTATAAAACAGTTTACATTAAATATCATAGACACGGAAAGAAAACATTCATTTGGAAAACATGACAGCCAAACCGTGAGTTGGCGCACCGCCAAAACCACCTCAACGGCCGGTCGCATTATGCAACTTAAACGTTTCTTTGTAACAGCGCAAATAAATTGCCTTCCCGCGCATCGCACACAAAATCTCAATATTTAAACGGCCGAATAAACAGCGAGAAAACGGTAAACTTAAATGGCGGAGCCGCGGGGCAGATGGGACGGCTAAAGAGGTGAGCGCGAATTAATCACACTTGTTAAAAACGCGAGATTCCCAGATAACCGACGAAAAATAACGCCTCCGCAATGAGTTATAACTAGGTGCGCAATGGTTGCCCGATTACGGCGGACGGTCTTGATTGGTGACCGTTACATGTATTATTTGTAAAGCTGGCGAATAAATCGCGGGACGCACCGTGTAATTCATTAATTAGTGATGTCTTTTAGTTATTTTTATATAAGTTACGTTTAGTTTCTTATATTTCTAATATTATATTGATATTCGTTCATTAGTGTTTTTTGTAAGCCTAATCTGATTAAATGAATTTTGACTTTGACTTTGATACTATATAAAGCTTAAGTACTATCAATATATGTTTACATAACATCATTTCGACATACTTTCAATTCTTTTTTGCAGTCTATTATATTCACTGTTGAAAAAAGTCTCTCTCCCCTAATGAATTTCTTTATTTTAACGTTATTTTAATTTAATGAACCTTCTACACTTTTTTTTGTAAGTATTTATAAAATGAATACTAATTTATTAAAAATAATCGAGTATAACTTAAGATTTACTCTGAAAGCAGTCAATTTTTTTGTTTAAGAAACGAGAACGTACTAATAAAATATTGACGCCTTTTATTCCCATGTTGTAAAGAACATGCGGTTAACACACAAATGCGTTACTATTCTTGTAAAAGGATATATGGGAAGGAAAAAGGGAATTTTTGTCGTTTTTTGTAAGACCGTCACAACAATTTTTACTGTTGAGTTTTCTTGGGTGCATTTATCTCCACCGGCCAAAAAACACTAAAACGTTTTTTACGTAACGTATTTTCAATGTATTTTGTGTATTTTTTGACGTTCATACGTGCTTTTTATTACTAAATAAATGTATTTCTACTTTGGATCGGGACAATCCCCGAAAATTGGCAACATTTGGCCACCCCCACCATAACGATGATCTGCCATTACAAATTAACTGTTTGGTTATAGCTATTAAGCGCGGATGCCTCGGCGTTATCACAATGATAATGTCAGTAATGGGCCGCGTAATGGCGAATGCGCCGGCGCAGCTTCGCGGTAAAACTCTCATGCATGGTTAAGAAATAACGTTTCATCTACTAAATGAAGGCTCGCTTCCATGTCATTTATTTCACATAATATTGCAGTAAATTAGTTTGCAATGCTTCAAGGCATTGACTGGCAGAGTCGATATAGCATATACAAAACAGCTTTGGTATACAAATTAGTCCTAAATGATCCGATGGCGCAAATGTTTTATTAATTTCTCAATATATGGTGAATGCTCTTACGGTGAAGGAAAACATCGTGAGGAAACCTTCATGCACGCCTGCGAAGAGATTCGAAGGTTGTGTGTGAAGTCGTCCAACACGCACTGGGCCCGCGTGGACGACTAAGGCCTAATCACCCTATACGGGTAGGCTCGTGCCCCTCGGTGGGGACGTCTAATAAGCTGATGATGATGATGATGATGATGGTGAATGCTGTATCAACTGTTATTGACATACATACTAGTCTTATTTGTAAGGAAATTGTGTGATTTTAATGTTTTGTATGCTATGTTAATGGTATATCTAATTTCATAAATAAAACTAATGCATCGTGTATCAATAGAATTTTCTTATGTTAAAAAAAGTAACTTGTTTATTGTTCTTGTAAACAAATAATATCCAAAATTAAACAAAAATTAGAAAACTTCCAGAACTAAATCACACATGTAAATGAAAGTTATTGGCCAAATAAATTGCCCCTATTTTCTCTGGAGTTATACAAACCCGCTTGTGTACGCTTCGTTGTTTTTACCTGAAACAATAATTGTATTATAAATAGAGATGACAGTTACAAAGATGAAAGTTCATACAATTTCAAACATCTGAACAATCAGTAAATTTAGTTAGTAATTACTCCGAAAACTGAAAAGTACTTTAATCTAAACAACTTAATAATTGCCAAAAGTATCATGCAACTCAAAATACACCGTATAGTTATTTCTTACGCTGTTTTTCAAAAAGCAGTTCCTTAATTCCATTTCCACCCTATCAGAATAAGATTAATTGTATAAAGTTTGACTTAATCAAGATCCAACTGGTAACTGTGGCGACTCGGTCAGAACTTATCACCCAAGTTACACTCAAACAGTTAACTGCTTATATCCGGTTCTTACCGCTCGATACTAGTTGTGTCTAGTTATGAATTATTGTCTTTCGATCTGAATAGGTCTCGAAATTTTACTTCGACATCATTGTCTGAGATAAACACTAAGACCAGATGCCTAATTTCATTCAAAAAGTGTCCGCAGCAAAATTTAACCTATCGCGTCAGTTGGACAAAATTTTTATTCATAATCACGTCGTTTCCTTCATGTCAAAGTGACATAGGAGTATGCTCGTGCATTTGATTAATTCCCTTTTTAAATTCGCCTTAAAGTCAAAATTTTAATGAATAATTTCATATCATAAATATAATGATAAGTCAACTTATGTGTCAAGCGGCTCGGACAACAAAATATTCCCAAAGTTAGCGATCTATCAAATACTAGCTTTTGCCCGCGGCTTCGCTTGCATTAATTCGGGATAATCTCTCTTCTCTTCAACCTATCGCAGTCCACTGCTGGACATAGGTCTCCCCCATTTTGCGCCAGATATCCGGTCCTCCGCTTTTCTCATCCAGCTCCACCAGCGACCTCCGCAAGTCGTCGGTCCATCGGGCCGGAGGGCGTCCTACGCTACGCTTGCAAGACGCGGTCTCCACTCCAGAACTCGTCTGCTCCAACGCAGTACGTACTTAATTTATAACTATATATAGGATTTCCCCTCCCTCTAACTTTAAAGGTTTCGGGGTCAATTTCAGTTTTTTTTAGCAAAAAATATGTTATAGTGAGCTAACCTTAAAAAATAGACATATGCTGTCGCGGACTTTTTTGTAGACCTTTAAAAGGAGAACAATACTCTCATACATGACTTTTGTGAAACTTTAACCGTTTACTCAGCGTACGCAGCGGAAGCTCCAAGTATGAAAAAATACCCCCGATTTTGAAACATTCTTCATTGCTGCTCCGCTTCTATTACGCGTAGCGTGATGATATATAGCCTATAGCCTTCCTCGATAAATAAGCTATCTAACACAGAAATAATTTTTCAAATCGAACCAGTAGTTCCTGAGATTAGCGCGTTCAAACAAACAAACAAACTCTTCATCTTTATATATTAGTATAGATTATAGAAATCTAGTTCGACCTTTAGACTATTCGAATCATGCATCATTCATCGACGTCACGTACCATTTATTAAGCCTTACTAAAATCAAGTTCTGAAATCGCGAAAAAGCCAACAGATAAAATACCTTTCCCCTTATGACGTTCGAGCCCTTTGATTTATACTTAATATAGATTCCATATATTATTTTTTGTTGCTGTTATGATATTAATGCCTCCGAATAACATTAAGTTGATAAAATCGATATTTTGATATATCTAATGCGTTGAGATAAAATTCTATTTATACGGTTTCCAGTTTTTGTATGGCGCTACAATACTTTGTGAGCCACAATAGAATTATTGTTTTTGTCTTTATATTTTTGATTTCTTCTTGTCACTTTAATAAGAGGTCCTTTCCTTCTGCCGTATGTAGAAATACATATTATTTAAAGTATTATTCATGCCTGAATATGAAAATTAGGTTTTAAAATATTATGGAATAATTATTGGTTTAGAATAAGAGTAATTATTTTTTTAAATAATTTATTTAATAATTTTAAATGCATGTAATAAATAATAATAATAGGCAACTGCATTTAACGTAGTTTTTTAAATATCTAGTATGACTGTGATAATTATCCATTCTAAATTAGAAATGTCAAAGTGTGTGAACATACGGCACAAATAAGCATTGTCGAAAACCTCTTACGAAATTTTTATGAAAAAATTTCTGTTGTTATTTATGACATATCTAACAAATGTTTTACTTATTTAATGATGACGATTTTCAGTGTATATTTCTTGAAATCTCCCGTTAACTTATCACAGCTGATTTGTTTACATTACAATTAAATTAAAGGAAACATGACAATCGAAACCAGGATCCAAAGTTAGTTCGAACCTCAGATCTAAATCTAAGAAATCCATCGCAAAAATCACCCCAGACGGCATCGTTTCAAAGGCCGCCATTCGCACAAAATAAATTATTAATCGGTTCCATTCGATTCACGTATTAATTCGATTCCGATATATCGATCATCAATCATAACTCGGACCGGGCGACGCTATCACAAAAGTACATCGCCATTTTGTTTTCTTGCAAGCGGCAAACAATTTACTATTGTTTATTGTATTTCAATACGAAAGTTATTGGGATCTTAATCGCAAAAAGGGAATTTTTATTCGATTCTTAAATGAATTTATATCGGTTCAAGTAAATAAATTTCTCATGGCTTTCACCACATCGGCAGTTATATCGATTATTGTTGTCGTACATTGTACAACGGGTTCGTAATTATATTTTGGATGGGTTGGTATGAGAGCTTTTAAACTAAAATATTCCAATGAGTGTTTCACATATAGGTACTAATCGAATAAATATTTCATACATTGTACTATTGAAAAAAGTACATTTGAAAAAAAATTGTTTATTGACAAAACAACAAAGGCACAGATCTTAATAACTGCACAGAGAAAAAAAGTGTTCCACACTAACATTATTTTTAAACAATATGTTTAACCCTATGATCCTAAATAAACTTTTCTATCCTTCTCAACTTTTAGAGTCTACTGCTGGACATTGGTCTCCCCCACTTTTTATTGTTTCCTCGTCCAACCTCCATAAGCGACTACTAGCTAACAAACTTACTGTATTTTAGAAACTCTTAAATTGTTAATTTTAAATGTTTCCTATTTTAACAATCCGTTTCATACTTAATTAGATTTGCAATAATGTCGTGCTTGGCAGGCGGGAAATGCAGTACTTACTATCTATCTATTCAATTGCAGTCCACTGCTGGACATAGGTCTCCCCATTTTGCGCCAGATATCCCCGTCTCCGCTTTTCTCATCCAGCCTCCAGCAGCGACCTTCCGCAAGTCATCGGTCCATCGGGCCGAGGGCGTCCTACGCTACGCTTGCCGAGACCGGTCTCCACTCCAGAACTCGTCTACTTACTTATAATAATTCATTGTAATGAAATATCATTATTGTTAAATCTAATGAGTTCATAAATAACACTAATTATATATAATATATATATATATATAATATATATATATATATATATATATATATTATATATATATAAAACTAAAATATATTAAAAGAAGTCCCTTTCGGCAAGGTTCCAAAAAAACTGGCAGCGTTACCCCTTTGATTGCCAGACTGATTTTTGTCCAAGGTAGCTGCCAGATCTTTGGTCACCTGTGATGTCGACTAACCTTTGAAATTTCCTTGAAAAGCCTCAAAGCACTAGGACCCCACGGACCAAGGGTCTCGACACCGAACGAACAAAAATCATATTCGGAGCCCAGACCCCTGTATTTGCATGCTTTGGCTTTTTCAGTCGCTTCTCAATGAGATATCGCAGTTTCCCTTACTCTGCATATTTTAAAAGTAGGGGTGGTGACCGGCTGCCGTCATCACACTAATATTACATCATCATCATCGTAGCATCCTAACTGGTCCACTGCTGAACGACTCCACTAGATGTTAGAATCGGTACTGAGTCGTATAGGTAGGTACCACCGCGGTGCCAGATATCGTTTTATGAAGTAAGAATGCAATTTTGTGTTTCGGATTAGTGCACTGTAGCTAGTGAAATTGGGTATAAGAGACCTAACATGTTGTCTCAGGTGACCGGCGCCATGCGGCGTTGATGGAGAATAATACCTAACTGTCTTTTAGTTGTTGTTCTCCTTCAATGCTGCTCTGTCATGGTAAGGCGTATCACTTACCATCAGGTGAGCGTCTATTCACTTCGTAACATAAAAAAAACTCAGACCCCTAATGATGTTCGACGAACCATTTGGTGTAGCGGTTGAGACGTCGGCTGCTACACCAAGGGATCCGGTTCGATCCCCGGGCAGTACAAACATTTGTGTGCATGAACATGTCTGTTTGTAATGGTCTGGGTGTTTTTCTATGTATAATATGTATGTATTTTTAAAAAAAAGCTTGTTTATTCGTTGTTTAGTACCATAATACAGGCTTCGAACTTGGGGCTAGATGACGCTGTGTGAATGTCAGTGGATATATTTATTTAATGACTGAGTCGACATCCATCTCACTCTCGCCACCTTTATCGGTCCATCTGGTTGGGGCTCAAGCGTCAGTCGCTCATTGGTATGGACTTGTTGCCTTTCGATCTGGAGGGTGCGGGTTGAAGTCCCTCCACGTAATTTTTTTTCGGAATTTCGAAGTTATGTGTACGCTTAAAATAGCTCAAGAACCGTGCCGCTCTATCCGGCATCGGTTTTATAAACTACTAGTTGACCCGACAGACTTCGTCCTGTCAGAAAAAAATGTAATGTGGCAGTGTTTTGTTCCTACCTTTTTTATATTCTTTGCAAAAATTATCCTGAACAGAACCGTCACCCTGGTAATAATTCGGTGTGAATTAAAAATAATTAAATAAAACACTATAAGCATTTAAAAGTAAGTAATTTTAATGAACTTTATATTATAATAGCAATAAAGCTCAAATTGATTCTACGTTTTAGTTAGAAAACGTTTGTATGTGAAAAAGAAAAGTGCTGTTTTTAGGGTTTTCCCGGCAATTTTTTCTCGCCGTAGGAACCATCCTTGGACTTCAATGAACATTTAAAAAAAAAGAATTGGCCAAATTGGTCCAGGCGTTGTTGAGTTATGCGCTTACCAACACATTTTGCGATTCATTTTTATATTATAGATGTGCTATGTTCACATAACATTTATACGTATATTACCTATAACAATATTTATGGATATCCACACAACATCTTTGTTTCCATGTGAAAAAGTGTTTTTAAATGGTGACAACTCAAAGAGTTTCAAAGCTTATTGAATAAGTATATCATCAACGTTTCTATGATCATAAAGTCTTTCAGTAACGGACCAAAAAAATTGCCTATTGTTTATCTTCAAAAATATTCAATCAAACTTCACGCAACCCTGCCTCCGCCAAAATAAATCACATTACATTCAAGCTGTCACATTAGGATATAATAAACACAAAAATATTCAGTCAGTCGCTGCCGACGCAAAACATACTTAGTACATATTTATATCAAATAAATTCCTCTATACTTTATATATAGAGCACTACAGCTTTGCTATGTCGCTCCGTCATATTTAGCTTTTTGTTCAGTCTTCAATATCACTTGTTTTGTTTGTCGGAGCGTAACAACAGTATACGTGGAATATTCAGATGAAAATTTTGTTTCATACATTTGTTATTATATTTAATAAAATAAATCCAATGAATGACTTAAGGACCTGTAGTATCATCAGCATCATCATCAGCCTATAACGGCCCACTGCAGGCCAGGTATATATCATAGCATAGCTTGGGGAGATAGATAGCCCACNCCCCCACTTTTTGTTTCCTATCCACCTCCATAAGCGACTACTAGCTAACAACTTACTGTATTTTAGAAACTCTTAAATTGTTAATTTAAATGTTTCCTATTTCAACAATCCGTTATCATACTTATATAGATTGCAATAATGTCGTGCTTGGCAGGCGGTCAAATAGTACTACTTATCTATCTAATCTATTCAATTGCAGTCCACTGCTGGACATAGTCTCCCCATTTTGCGCCAGATTACCCGGCCCTCCGCTTTTCTCATCCAGCCTCCACCAGCGACCTTCCGCAAGTCATCGGTCCATCGGGCCGGAGGGCGTCCTACGCTACGCTTGCCGAGACCCGGTCTCCACTCCAGAACTCGTCTACTTACTTATAAATAATTAATTGTAATGAAATATATTATTGTTAAATTAATTGAGTTCATAAATACTTTAATAATATTTATATAATATAAAACTAAAAATTATTTAAAAGAAGTCCCTTTCGGCAAGGTTCCAAAAAAACTGGCAGCGTTACCCCTTTGGATTGCCAGACTGATTCTTTGTCCAAGGTAGCTGCCAGATCTTTGGTCACCTGTGATGTCGACTAACCTTTTGGAAATTTCCTTGAAAAGCCTCAAAGCACTAGGACCCCACGGACCAAGGGTCTCGACACCGAACGGAACAAAATCATATTCGGAGCCCAGACCCCTGTATTTGCATGCTTTGGCTTTTTCAGTCGCTTCTCAATGAGATATCGCAGTTTCCCTTACTCTGCATATTTTAAAAGTAGGGGTGGTGACCGGCTGCCGTCATCACACTAATATTACATCATCATCATCGTAGCATCCTAACTGGTCCACTGCTGAACGACTCCACTAGATGTTAGAATCGGTACTGAGTCGTATAGGTAGGTACCACCGCGGTGCCAGATATCGTTTTATGAAGTAAGAATGCAATTTTGTGTTTCGGGATTAGTGCACTGTAGCTAGTGAAATTGGGTATAAGAGACCTAACATGTTGTCTCAGGTGACCGGCGCCATGCGGCGTTGATGGAGAATAATACTTAACTGTCTTTTAGTTGTTGTTCTCCTTCAATGCTGCTCTGTCATGGTAAGGCGTATCACTTACCATCAGGTGAGCGTCTATTCACTTCGTAACATAAAAAAAACTCAGACCCCTAATGATGTTCGTCGAACCATTTGGTGTAGCGGTTGAGACGTCGGCTGCTACACCAAGGGATCCCGGTTCGATCCCCGGGCAGTACAAACATTTGTGTGCATGAACATGTCTGTTTGTAATGGTCTGGGTATTTTCTATGTATAATATGTATGTATTTAAAAAAAAGCTTGTTTATTCGTTGTTTAGTACCCATAATACAGGCTTCGAACTTGGGGCTAGATGACGCTGTGTGAATGTCAGTGGATATATTTATTTAATGACTGAGTCGACATCCATCTCACTCTCGCCACCTTTATCGGTCCATCTGGTTGGGGCTCGAGCGTCAGTCGCTCATTGGTATGGACTTGTTGCCTTTCGATCTGGAGGGTGCGGGTTGAAGTCCCTCCACGTATTTTTTTTTGGAATTTCGAAGTTATGTGTACGCTTAAAATAGCTCAAGAACCGCGCCGCTCTATCCGGCATCGGTTTTATAAACTACTAGTTGACCCGACAGACTTCGTCCTGTCAGAAAAAATGTAATGTGGCAGTGTTTTGTTCCTACCTTTTTTATATTCTTTGCAAAAATTATCCTGAACAGAACCGTCACCCTGGTAATAATTCGGTGTGAATTAAAAATAATTAAATAAAACACTATAAGCATTTAAAAGTAAGTAATTTTAATGAACTTATATGAAGTTATGAAGCAATAAAGCTCAAATTGATTCTACGTTTTAGTTAGAAAACGTTTGTATGTGAAAAAGAAAAGTGCTGTTTTTAGGGTTTTCCCGGCAATTATTCGATTTTTCTCGCCGTAGGAACCATCCTTGGACTTCAATGAACATTTAAAAAAAAAGAATTGGCCAAATTGGTCCAGGCGTTGTTGAGTTATGCACTTACCAACATTTTGCGATTCATTTTTATATTATAGATGTGCTATGTTCACATAACATTTATACGTATATTACCTATAACAATATTTATGGATATCCACACAACATCTTTGTTTCCATGTGAAAGTGTTTTTAAATGGTGACAACTCAAAGAGTTTCAAAGCTTATTGAATAAGTATATCATCAACGTTTCTATGATCATAAAGTCTTTCAGTAACGGACCAAAAAATTGCCTATTGTTTATCTTCAAAAATATTCAATCAAACTTCACGCAACCCTGCCTCCGCCAAAATAAATCACATTACATTCAAGCTGTCACATTAGGATATAATAAACACAAAAATATTCAGTCAGTCGCTGCCGACGCAAAACATACTTAGTACATATTTATATCAAATAAATTCCTCTATACTTTATATATAGAGCACTACAGCTTTGCTATGTCGCTCCGTCATATTTAGCTTTTTGTTCAGTCTTCAATATCACTTGTTTTGTTTGTCGGAGCGTAACAACAGTATACGTGGAATATTCAGATGAAAATTTTGTTTCATACATTTGTTATTATTATTAATAATAAATAAATCCAATGAATGACTTAAGGACCTTGTAGTATCATCAGCATCATCATCAGCCTATAACGGCCCACTGCAGGGCCCAGGTATATATCATAGCATAGCTGTGGGGAGATAGAGTTAGCCCAGCCCAATGCGAATTGATAGGAGTTACCAACAACCATCCTAAGATTGCAATCGGATCGAAGACTTTGCCATCCGAAGTACGGAATCATTCAGCCTGCCATGTCCTAACCAAACTAGGAAAAATCCCACAATGTGACGTTTCCCCGCGGGATTTGCACCCACGACCTCCGGGTTACGCAGCCGAACGCCGTGCCCACTAGACTACGTAGGCAGTGTGTTATGGGTACTAGAAAAACGAATATATAGAAACTCTCAGACCAATACGGTATTATCAATACCAAGGGACATTGTTCATGTTCACACAACAGTCTGTACAGCCCGGTGATCGAATCCAAAGTGAAATAGTAGATATATAAACCATTACCAAAAGTGCTTTAAAATAGCGCACAAAGTATCAGTACAATGCGTTTTTTCTTTCCTTAGTCGGTCGATATTTTGATACCGATTTGTCGCATCTCAAATCTTTGCGTTTACTACCCAAAATTCCAGATTCCAGCATAACCGTGCCGCTTGTATGATGATTATGATGATGATATTTTTTATTGTCATACACGAAACCAGGCGCCGGCGACTATGAGGATGTGTCCACTAGTTTCATATCAATTTATTAATAATCTCGCTTTTTATCCGCGGGGTCGGACACATAAATATATCATTATTGGCACCAACCAATCAGCGACCGGGGTTCGGCTTTTGCGCATTCTTCAAGCCCTTTCTATTGAAAACGACGCTTTTTTGTTGTGTTTCGAAATCAAAACCTTTGCCTGAATTCCACTTATTAGGTACTTGACATTACATCACTTAAAAATCCAACTGTTTTGATAAATTCATGGGACAATTTATTTCTCTGATTTAAAAACAATATCATTTTGAACACTCATTGCGTCCGTTTGTTCGGCTTAAGTAGATAGTAGGCTTTATAGATATTTATAGTAGTAGGTAGGTATCCACCGCAGTGCTAGGAAATTTAACATCCGAAGTTTGGGTAAGAGTAGGTTTATTGATTGTAAGTCTTCCTTCGAAATAAGTCAATATTAGTACGTTTTTGCCCTTGGAAACGTCTTGATATTGCATATCAAAAACGGTAGCGAGAATAATCGAATATAACACATGTTCGGTACGCTCAATATATCGCGAATGCCTGACACTGAGACAATAGCCCACACTGGAACCGACCCCACGACCCGTATCGACTGCCAGCACCGCTTTCACCTTTAACCTTTGGGGTGTCTGTCATATCTGCCGTCAGAAGGATATGAAAAACCAATCTGTACAATTAAAAAATATATCCATCTTTTAAGTTTCAACAACGGAGCCAGGTTTCTTAGGAAACGACACTTGTGGATATTTTTTAACATCATTATCATAAGGACGCTTGTTGTGGCTGGATGAACAAAATGGAGGATAGGTATATGAAGTTAAAAATGTAAGTTGAGGTAATCATCGTATATCATCAAATCCAGATTTTTGACCAAAGCTACAAACAACTTCAACCAACCACGGAATCACCAAAATGTCAATGGCGAAAGTTATCATTAATACATATTCATAGGAAGATCAGTGTCGCGGTGCTTACTAAGTACCTCGACATAAAGCTGAGTGGGCACCTTTCAGTGTCCTTACTGTAATTTAGACTAAGAACTTTGTATGTATTTGGCACTGAATAAATGATTTTTTTTTTATTATATTTATTTATTCTATCTATCTCAGACATGTCATTCTATCTATCTCAGACTGGACATGTCATTTTACGCCAATCTTCCACTTTCTACATCCAGCCTCTACTGTTAATCTGATAAGTCCATGGTACCTCACCAATCAGTTAAAAAGAGTTAGTAATCAAGCAAACAGGGTACCCGGTGGTAAATAGCAATAGTGTAGTACCCACAGTACAGTTGTTAACCTGTGAAGTATATATGGAAAGTAAACAAAATAAAACTGTTTTGGTGGGAAAAATAGGAGACTGAGGATAGCAGAAGAATGTATAAGTGTCCCTTAGATAATTTATTCAATATTCCGAACCGCTACACAAATCATGGTGACTGTGGTCATAGCTCTTGTTTTTCAAGCTCAACTCCGCGTCCTACAGGGCACGTCTGCATTCGAATCTGGGCCCTCATAAAGTATCACGATTTTCGTTTTGTGCCACGTCCATTGACACGTTTGTACCAGCTCATTTGAAATTCAAAATGGACGGTAGCCGATGTAAGGTGTACACGGGTTTCAGAGTGGAATGTGAGATGGTTGATGTTTACTGCTTCTGTCGGGATATTTGCATGCATTTGACGCTGAATACGATATGAAACTGTTGGAGATGGAATGTTTTGTACTATAGTTAGCTAACGGGCTAGAAAGACACCTGGTAGATTGTTAATAGCTCCACCCTAAGTTTTAGAAGAAAAATCACTTTTCGGGAAAATCCTACTTGCATTATAAAACTTATAGCGTCTTTGAATATTTTTGTGAACATAATATTATTATAATGGGCAACATTTAATACCTACGAAATAAAATTCAAAAAACGCAGTCAGCTACAGAATATACGCTAATATGCCTAAGCTGTAAATCAAGATAATAGCAATCTAGGGAAAATACATCATAAAATGGGAACATGGAGCATAAATTTGATAAGGTTATGAACTAAAATAAGAAGAATAAATAGATTTTATAAAAAAAAGAAGAAAAGAGAAGATTTCGATCCGGAAATTGATATGGGATCAAAATTTGAAATAACGCACAAGTATACGGTAATTAAACAGATGATAACAATATAAATCATGATATTTCTAAAATAAACTATCTAAAATCAAAACTGCTAATTTTCTTTATCTAGTGTAGAATCAGTAAAACATGTATACAAAAAGCAAAACTTACTGACAAATACGCTCTTGCAGATTCTACTTTTGCGACTAAAATCCAACTTAGAACATATAAGTCCTAACAATTATCTCGACCGTCACACAAGCCGCTAATTGTCTTTGCCAAAATATAATCTAATTACTATTTTCTTACGTTCAAGGCCGCCTCTAGAGTAATGTATGCCTTCTTAAATTTCTTATATCTCATTAGGAATATCGATTCCTACGCGTTTCTAATCCTTGGGCTAGTATAAAAGGCAAATTTCAGTCGGTGTAAGACGAGTAGTCTCCTCGGCTTCGCCAACCCCATACGACACCGGTTTGGTTATACTGAAGACTGGAGTAGTTCGCCACGCGATTTTCTTCAGCCTTTTGGTTATAACCAAGGCGTCATCACCAATTTTGGATCTTTCGAGTAAGTTTTCTTCATTTACTTTTCTGATTCCTGGAATTTCCATTTGCGTTATTGTATTCACAAAAGCGATTAATGAATTAATATAACACAACATTTTTACTCTTGCAGTGTAAGTCAGAGTAATCTGAATTTTTCATGTTTTCATACTATCAATATTATTCCTTTAGTTTGCTAGTTTTTATTGCTCTAAATAGTGACCATTATTGCTTGATTTATTTGATTTAACACAGACAGGAAGAAATTTTACGATCTTTTTTCATTCTATTTTTTTAAAGGTAATATCCATCAAAACTCAAACAAGATGGCCGCAGCCGGACCAGGTGTCGCAGCTCTTCAAGCGTGGGGTGGGCAGGTCGCCGCGTTCGGCACCGCCAACCAAACCGTCGTGGACAAAGTACCACCAGAAATGCTTCATATGGTTGACCCTCACTGGTAAATTTTGAAATTCCTATGAAATAGCACATTTTGAAGAAGTACTTAATATAACGAGTTTAACATTAAAATTCACTTCAGGTCAAAGATAATATTATTCCAAATAGTATAGAGTCACATAAACTGTTTCTAGAAGATTCCACCTTCTAACAATTATAATTCATAAGTTGGTAAAACCGAGATGCGAGTTCAAAGATGTCGTTGTAAACCAATTTAATCTGAGTTCGAGACTGTATTTATAGGACCTGAAAATAATATTTATAATTGTCGTGTTACATTTATAATTTTCATGTTCCAAAAAATTATAAAGCTGTTTAATGTTTTAGGTACCAATTCCCCCCCATGAACCCCCTTTGGCACGGGCTTCTGGGTTTCACCATCGGCGTTCTCGGTCTCATATCAATCATTGGCAACGGAATGGTTATCTACATCTTCTCTACGACAAAGGTTGGTCACTTACAATAAAAAATATAGAAAAAGACATATATCGTTTTTTGTATTCAATAAGGAATCTTAGTTCAATATTATCATTCATATCAACAATACTATGAGTATAATGAAGATTCTGGTTTTAATTCATTTACAGAACTTAAAAACTCCTTCTAACTTGTTGGTTGTCAACCTGGCATTCTCTGACTTCCTAATGATGTGCGCGATGGCTCCCGCTATGGTCATCAACTGTTACAACGAAACCTGGGTATTTGGTAGGTATTATGAATTCTGCTGACATGACTTAGGACATACTACTACCCAAACTGTTTAATTACTTATCTTTTAACCGTAAAGTCAGTAAGCTTTTTTTCTTATTATAATATTAATTCTACATAGAACATTACAAGGAAAATTTGTTTGTATATCAATACTAGGTCCGTTCGCATGTGAGCTCTATGGGTGCGCTGGATCTCTCTTTGGCTGTGCTTCCATATGGTCAATGACCATGATCGCCTTCGACCGGTACAACGTCATCGTCCGGGTATCGCCGCTAAGCCCATGACTAAGAACGGTGCTCTGACCCGCATCCTTGCCATCTGGGCCTTCTCCCTCGCCTGGACTCTTGCGCCTTTCTTTGGATGGAACAGGTAAGTTCAAAATTTGTTTTTCTTACTTTAATTATTCCAAGAATACCTCTTTATATAAAAACTCTTTATTCTAACAAATTTACTTTTCCCCAAAGGTATGTGCCTGAAGGCAATATGACCGCTTGCGGAACTGACTACCTTTCCAAGGACTGGTTCAGCCGCAGCTACATCGTGGTCTACTCAATCTTCGTGTACTTCTTGCCTCTGCTCCTCATCATCTACTCTTACTTCTTCATTGTCAGGTAAAATTTTCAATGAAGTTTCAAAGTATTACGGGGATGAATTCTAACCGCCATTTTAATAATGTTGACTTTTTACTATAGGCTGTTTCTGCGCACGAGAAAGCTATGCGTGAACAAGCTAAGAAAATGAACGTTGCTTCTTTGAGGTCTTCTGAAGCTGCCAATACAAGCACTGAATGCAAACTCGCCAAGGTATTAAATATACAATTTGTACATCTCATGATCACAATGTCCGATTTATTACAATAACCGATATTTTTTCGCCACAGGTTGCATTGATGACCATCTCCCTGTGGTTCATGGCCTGGACTCCTTACCTCGTCATCAACTACACAGGAATCTTTGAGAGCGCACCCATCAGCCCATTGGCCACTATTTGGGGCTCACTCTTTGCTAAGGCTAATGCCGTCTACAACCCAATTGTATATGGTATCAGGTCAGTAAACTTTATCTCTATTTTTTTAATTCTCATATCAGTCTTACTGATCATTATGCTGGTCATTTGCGGTGGGCAGAATCACTATAACGGTTCTTTTTTACATATATTTTCAAATACAGTTAAGGGTTATCTTTGATTTCGATACATTGTTTAACTTTATAACCCCAAAACCTGCTTACTACATTGGATTCTGTTCTTAGCATTCAGCATACATTACTTTCTAATCCGAATGTATTTGATCATGAGATTAATTCTTTTTATTTACCGACAGCCACCCCAAATATCGCGCTGCGCTATACAAGAAGTTCCCATCGCTGTCCTGTCAGGCGTCTCCCGATGAATGTGGCTCTGTGGCGTCTGCGACCACCGCAGTCTCCGAAGAGAAGCCTGCTGCGTAAGCTGTCTCCGCTTCTTGAGGCAACGGCAGAGCGTTGTGAAACGATTTTAGAACAGTTTATATTTTTGTATTTAGAAATCTTTTGTATTTGAATATGTGTTATTCGCTTCTGAATGTTCTGACGTTGTATGGATAAGCGGTGCCTTACAGCCGATTCCATTCCAAGAGACTGCTCCTCTAGATGTAATATGAATGATTTTATGACGACTACTGCTTTGTAATTGGTTCTGGAATAAATTTATTATCACGCAAAGTGGTCATTACCACGTAACATTGTCTTTAATTTTGATTATACATACCTTCCCCAGTTACTCCATAGCATTACGCTAGAATCACGAGTTTATTTATGTAGATATAATTTCAAATGTTTCAGTCATGTAAAATCTTGTCGAGTAAAATATTACAAACGACTGTGTCATTACAGAGTGTAGCCACTGAACACATTTTATTAATAAGTAATTATCATTAAAATATTTAAATGCATACTTATAGTAGTACCTATTTGAGATTATTTTTTAATATGGTAGATATTTTTGACTATAACTACATCAATATTTATATTATCAAACATTAAATATTCATTTTTAACAAAATATTTTCTAGAAAATACGACTTAGGTATGTATTTATTATTTTTCCTACAATACGATTTATACGAAAAATAAACTGGTGAAATCATTGAATAATTCGTAATAAATAACAAATATTACTAAATTTCATAAAATATCTTTAAACATAATGTAAAAGATACAGGCATAACTTCTATGAAATTTAATTCAAACTTTGCAAAACACTGTTCTTGTTATTTCTAACCATATTTACAGTTTATATCACGGGGTTTACTTCCAAAGTTTCATACTAAAACTCCAACTCAATTCCCTTCATCCTTTCATATACGAATTGCCATTTGCAGTACAGTATCGTTGTAATTTTTCAAACGTTTCACTACATTATCGTTTCCCATTAATTTCCTCATTGTGAATACTTATCGCGTGACCTTTCCATAATTTAATATGAGATGCTTTCACGTTAAAAATAACTGGTTACTGTTAACTGATGCGGTATATACTTAATGAAGACATGCCAAATACAAATAAGTGGCTAACGAGTCGATTGGGGATGACATAAAATATACTTTTTGCTTAATGATTAATGTGCTACATTGCACATTATTTTTGGAGCTTTTTAAACGGTTACGAATATTGGTTAAGTATGGAAACAAAAAAGCAGTCTAACTGATGGTAAGCTACTGTTGATCATAGTGTTACAGTTACAAAATCATTGTAATAAATTATTGTAAAGCTACGTTTAGGTTAATAAAAAAAACTCTGTAACCAATGATATCAAAAATTTAAAAGTGTGACTATTGAGTTTCTTACCGGCTCTTCTCCATATTCCGAAACGGTGGTGGAGTAACAAAAAATGTAATAGTAACAATTGACGATTCAAAAGTATCTGTAAAGATTTATTTGAATAAATATATTTTGAGTTTGTTGAATATACCTATATTATATTTGTTAAATATACGAGTAATACAGCGATACTATATAAGTGGGACCGAAGTGGATTCCAAATGCAGATGATAATTAGTGAAATAAAAGTTGCAGTTTATGTTATCGGATGGATGACCGATGAAGAATTTCGTTTTCTACGAAAGTAACAACTCAACTAAATTCTGATATTAATTTGTTGTCCTATCATAAAAATTCAGTGATGTTATTAGTATATTATATTTTAGAAAAATTTTGTAATCTTGTGTTCATATTTTTATTGTAATTTTATTATTG